>JAAGNO010020577.1:0-15738 GCA_033439905.1 Ceryle rudis | reverse complement strand
AAAAAAAAAGAAAAAAAAAGAAAAAAAAAAAAAAAAAAAGAAAAAAAAAAAAAAAAAAAAAGAAGAAAAAAAAAAGAAAAAAGAAAAGAAAAAGAAAAAGAAAAAAGAAAAAAAAAAAGAAAAAGAAAAAGAAAAAAGAAAAGAGAAAGAAAAAAAACCCCCACAAAACAAAAACATGAAGAAGAAGAAGGATCAGGTAGATACCTATTTCAGCAGGCTTATTCTATAAAGCCGCAGGTTAGAAATGGAAATAAAGCTGCAGATTTAAACCTCAGCCATGGAAAAGGTTGTTAGAACACTGGAGTGAAACAGTGAACCAGTTTGCTACATACAATAGCAAGCCTCAAAATCTGTTTCTCAGAGGCTTATTTTAGTATTTCTGGCTGTGAATTTTTAAACAAAATATTTTAAGCTCAAAAGAATGAGTTTTTATCCTTGATCGAATGTTACTTCCTAAGGCATCCTTGGAAAGTTGGATGTTGTGGTACCATCAGCTCCAACATAAGGGGGATCAGAGCTTGGCTGTAGGCAGCAGCTCTGGTCCCCTCTGTTCATGTGAAATGTCTTTTTTTACCCCAGGGTGCCACAGGAGACCCTACAAGTCCTCCTAGTCTAGTGTCGCCTTGCAATTATTCTAATTTTTTTTTTTGCATGGCAGTGAAGGTATGGGAAATGTAAAAATAGCTTCAAGCCTTTTGATCTCAGAAGGAGGAAGAATACAGGTCTCTTGCTCCCTGGGTGAGTATTTTACCCATAATGCGATGGAGCTGCACCTGAGTTGTATATACTTTCAAAGAAAGGGCAAACCATTTATCAGCACTCAAAGGAAAAGAGGGAGAGACACTGGAGGAAATGATATGTTGTGAATCCTACCCTTATACTGACACTTAACTGTGGATACACTTATGTGCCCATATCTGTGAGGAGATAAGGGAGTTTTACAAATGTTCCTCTTGAAGTTGTTGCCCATTAGTTTTCTGCAGGCCCTACCACAAAATGTGCTGCTTACCCTGAAACCCAGGCACTTATCTGCTTCATTCTCCTGATCCCCTACACAGAGAACTTCATCCCTTAACACAGACTTGCTAATTCTCCTTCTGCAGCCAGGCACTAATAGTCACTGCTTAGATTCCACTTTAAGCCTATAGGCTGCAAAACAAGGAAGGAGGATATCTCTAATTACTTTGTCTCAAAACGACCAAATTATCATCTTTTTCTTGAGAACATTTCCATCCTCCAGCATGTATTCTGCCTTGCTTCTGACAACTGTTTCTTTTCTGTCCTGGAAAGAATTTGACCTAATGAAAAAGAGGAGTGCAATGAAATACCCTGTCTGAGCTCAGAGGAATACTAAAAGCCCTCAAAGCTGACAGTGGTACTGACATTTTATGGACAATACAAAGATGAAAGCCAGGATGAAGTGGTAGTTAGGCACCCATTTGCCCTTCAGATGCTTAGTTCATCTTTTGGATCCCAATAATAACCTCAACATTTCTGCCTAAATACCCATGTTTCTTCTAGTTGAGTACATAGAAAACCCTCCACGGAGCATAGAAGTGACCCCCAAATAAGCAGCTGAATGACCTTTTCTCATACACTTTCTTTCTTGAGAACAAGATCTTCAGAATAACTAGTTTTTCTGGAGTATTCATTGACCATGCTTTTGCATATACAGAAATATGTAAGCACTCAAACTATATTCAAAGAAAGGTCAAACAATTTACCCCATGAATGAGTGTCAAGGGCACCCACCTCTAATATGGAGACTGGCATTCAGACTGATACAACCAATATCGGTAAGCGGCTCTATGAGTCAATGAGAGAAATGTTCCCTAGCAGGCACAAATCTGCCAGTCACACAAGAGGGAATCAGACCACTGCACTGAATCAGACCGGGCAATGATTTCAGCTCATAACAGCCATACCCTGGGTAGGTGTATGTGTAGGCTACTGGGTATCTCTCCTCCTTTCTCTCTTGCGCGTTCAGGAACAGAAAAAATATTCAAAACTCCCCAGGGCCACATTAATAAATTAGGATTCTGAGCACAGATAAAAGATAACTTCTGCATTTCATTTCTAGTTCCTGGCTTTTTTGTTTGTCAATTGCCTAGGCATCAAGGTTATCAAGTTGTCTTGACATCTACAGAGAACCTAATTCAGGGCTGGGATTCAACAAAAGCACGGCAATAACAAAGACCAAGTACCTTTGCCCAGAAAGGTTGTGGAGTCTCCTCTGGAGACATTCAAAACCCACCTGGACATGTTCCTGTGTGACCTAACCTAGGTGATCCTGCTCTGGCAGGGGGGTTGGACTAGGTGATCTTTTGAGGTGCCTTCCAACCCCTAACATTCTGAGATTCTGTGATAACTTTGAGACTCAGGGACAAAGTGATCTACCCAAAGTTACACAGAAGCATAGCCAAAGCAGAGGCCTGTTGCACCTGTGAAATGAGAACTACATTACACAGATTTTAATATTACCTCGGCTTAAACCCACACACACTAATACAGTGTAACTATGTAAGCTTTTCTGTACCCAGTGGCCCAGTAAAAATAGGATTGTCAGTGCTAGTAACAGGCCACCCATCTTACGCAAACTGTGCCAGATACTCAACAGTGCGAGGCCCTAGACCTGACCTGTTTGTCTGGTTTCTAATTTCTTTTAAAAACTTACTGTGTAACCCAGAGTTTGGTCCTAGGTATTTCTCTTTATGATGCACAGTTTAAGCAGGGGATAACAGCAACAGTCTTGAAAATATGGGCACAGGCTGAGGACAGAGGCCCCACAATTCACTGGTGGTCATTGAAAAAGGATAACCCAGAGATATGGAAGAAGACTGTTTTTGCTTTAAGAAAAAAAGCAGCAGCTAAGAAACTGGAAAGGAAGAAAAAGAAGCAGCTGAGCAGCAGGGTAAGGCACCTTCCCAGTAACTCCCCTACCACTACCACCAGGAGTCACACAGTGTGTAGTCAGAGACAGAAGCCAAGGAATGGGAATCCTCTTGTAAAAGGATAAGATCCCAGATTTGAGCAGAGAGTTGGAAGAAAGGAGGTGCCCACTTCATTTCCAGCTTATGTCCTCAAAACACTCTCAGCTCTGATCACCTGCACAGCTAAGACCAAGCAGCTGTAGGCACTAGTGCTGACTACATGGTATCAGTTCTTTCCTATTGCACACTCCCACCACAGCAATCTCTAACTGCCTCATATATTCAGATGCAGAAGTGACTGGCAGAACTGTCTGTATCTTCTCATCCTTACTGCCTGTTTTGTCTGCTCTACCCACGCTGCAGAGCTGTTTGGTGTTGCTCTTCCTATAGCCTGCTAAGTACTTGATATGTTCAGAGTATTATAAATCCAGTTCACTTTAAGGAGATGCTGGGAGTAGATGCAAGAGGTCTCAAACTGCACTGAACAAGGATAGGATGGAAGCAGAGCATCAGACAGCAGTGTGATGCAAAAATGTGATAAGAAGGCCAATGTGCTCTCTGGATGTGCGTCTATGGATGCAATTTCAGTAAAGAGAGGGAGATGTTAGCATCAATACACACAGCATGGAGCATCTCACGTGGGATGCTGTGTGCAGCTCCGGCCAGCTCTTGTAGAGGGATGAACTGAGGCTGAAAGAGACTGAGTTCGTTAATGATGCGGGAAATAAAAAGTGTATAGTCACAGATGCTAAGCACTTGTCCATCCATACCCAGAGAAGCTATCACAGAGAGGCTGTAATTGTAAATCTATTGATTCTGAGGAAATACTGCCTGCGTAAGAAAGAAGGGAATGGTTTAGGATTGTCTTGTGTTCCTCAGGGAGTGTTCTCATTCTCTGGGAACAAGGCCATGAAGACTGTGCTTAGCATTAACTTTAATGTCATTTCATGTCAGTTCAGTCAAATAAGGAAAAAACAAAGTGAACCTGTGATTATGAGTTGCTTTCACTTAGAAACTGTTCGTCTCAGGTTTTAATTTCAGAATCACATTTAATTCCAAATCCTGTCTTTGATGGACTAACTTTGAAATCCTTATGAAACAAACAGAAAAAAAACAGAAGTACCTATCTAGCTTTATAATGAAGAAAACTAATCAGACTGAGCTCTGAAGCACTATTAAGTTACTGCTCTAACATATTTTTTTGGTAGTTTACAAAAGCTCCTTTTTCCTATAATTCTTTAGCTCATTCTTTGTTTGTTTGTTTAAAGAAAACCTCCAAGGCACAGTGTGTCTCAGATATGTTATGGCAATCACTTTTCTAGAATAACTGTATGCTGTGAAATGGAAGGACTTCCTTTTTATCTGCTTAAAGATACGCTTCAGTACAAGCCCTCTACAATTGTGTTTCTTTTGGTAGAGACAAAAAAAAACGGGCTGGGTTGAGTACCAATACTCTACTTATTTAAAATATTTATATATTTTACATATCTATACTTATCGATGCATTTGTGTGTCTTAGGGAATTGGTTTCCTAAATAGTTCTTATAGTATGCAAATACACTTAAAAGCTTTGTTAACCTGACGTTGCTGTAAACAAAGGGATTTTTGCTTCCCACAGTACTCAAAAAGAGAACACTATCGTGTGAGAACTATGTAGTACTCCTAGCATGTTTCTGCAGTCTTTCACAGTCACTGCAATTCAGTGATAAGGATGCCATTTATTTTTAATTTATTCAGTCTACTGTTGAGTCATAGCCAGGATTTGATTTTTCTTTCAATTGACAGGGATAAAAACCCCACTGTTTCTTAGAAAAAGAAGTAACCCCAAGAACCTTGACAATTTCTGCAGCCCCCTCTCCTCACTATTAGTGTTCAATATGTAATTCTCCAATTACTGTGTTTGCAAAGCAAACGTCAGGCTTTGAGAAGGTTTAGCAACAAAACTCATTACTGTCACTCAGATCCTTTGGAGTTAGCACACGACAAATTTCACATACATCACTTACTGAAGGCAGCTGGTGTTATCTGCTAATCGATTCACTCAGCACAGTGTCAGCCTTGAGTTTAATCCCTAGCCGCTTGCTGCTTTCAGAAGATCAGACAGCAGAATAGCATCAAGGGGCTGCAGAAGGGATGTGTGTGAAGCAAACTGTATGGGGGACAAAAGGGCATTCCAGATGTCGGAGCACAGGAAAACTATGTATCTTTTTTTCAGATGGTAGCAAATGAAAAATGGAAAAATATATTTCTCTCTGACTGGATTATAAGAAAACACAGAAACTTTGGGTAAAATCTGCAAAGCTCCATTTTAGTAGATGTTTCACAAAGAAACAGTAAGACATTTTGCAAGAGGTCTTACCATTGGGGTAGTCTGAAAAAAAGGCTGTCTCGGAAAGCTAATACCTGGAAGGATGAGGATTCTCTCTGCAGTATCTTCTTCAGATACAGCCATCACTTTTGCTGAGTGTTAACTCCTCTTTCCCCAGCAATATTCCCACTATTTGTACTGACTCTGGTTGATGTTACAGTGCATCAAATCAGCAAGTGCTGCAGCAACCTGAATAATTGGAAGACAATAAACAAGAGCTTCCTCCCTGCCTCATGCACATTGATGGAACAGTGAATTTTCAGATCTCCTAAGAGGCTAGCAGGAGCTAGGGATTGCCATACCTGCACCACTCATCAGAAGTGCATGGACCCTCTAACCATCTACTTTGGATGCTCAACCTAGTCCTGACAAAGCTCCTTACACTTTGAACCCCAAATGACTATTTCACACCCTCTTGATTCTGGACAGATCCTGCCTCATGCTGACTTGATTGCCTCTGAGTAAGACACCTCTCCAAGTATTTGGGAGGGAAAGATGTGGAGAAGATGTGCTCTACAGCTGAGCTGGAGCAAAGCCAGTATCTACATCTGTAGTGAGGTAACCTGGGTATCACTAAGGATTCATTGGAAGCAACATGTGTTTCAGATGTTTACCTACCACTATCTGTTCTGAACCTGACTTTCATGCTTTTCACGAGCAGAAGTACTTGTAATACCCCTAAGCCTCAAACCCTCTTTGCAGACAGGATCTGGAGGTGCAGACAAGAATAGTGTCCTGTCCAAAGTCACACAGGCAGTCTGAGGAGTACAACTCGGATGTTCTAAATCTTGAAGCTAATCCTTCAGCCTGTAGGACTTTTGTTCTAAACCCAAGCACCAAACTCAAGTAACTATACCACCTGAGGAACCTGAAGTGATGTCTGCCTATAACCTAGGGAGATGCTGGCGTATTAGAAGTAGTACCTGCTGTTACACAGCTCCGAGTAGCGACATCCAACACTACTGCCGGTAAAGATTACCAGCACAATACCAGCAGAAAAGGGCTCATGAACTGGCATGACGCCAAGAGTATTCCTGTGAAGTTGACAAAAGAGTCAGTAAGACAGATATGTTGTAGCACTCACCAACCTACCATAGACTTCTTATTGTTAATGCCTACTGGCATTTTCCCTTTAACCAAGGCAGCTGGGGCTTCTTCCTGCTTCCCAGTTTTGTCTCTGACTGCAGTGCAAAGCTCCAGGATGCCGCAGGATGATCAAAAGGCAGTCAAGATTTATTGAGTGGTCACAGATCTCTTACAACACAGCAACTTTATGGTCCTTTTCTGTCCTGTAAATGCTGCACAAATATTAATTAACTAATGAAAGCTTCCTTTTTACAGTGCAGTAAGCTAGAAGTAGCATCTGAAATAAGTCATAAGTGTTCATGATAAATTGTCCTCCGGCGCACAATTTTCTGCTGTTGTTATTGACATAACTTCATGGGTCCCAGATGAGCAGACTATCATAAGCAATAAAAGAAAAGATGCTCAAGTATGCTGTGTATAAGCATCAAACAAAAGAAGAGGAAAAAAACAGGGCAACCTGAAAAAATAACCAAATGTAATCAGAATGAATTAGTGGTTTGACATGGTGTCAGTAACTTCTCATAATATGAGAAGATATTCGGGTATAATTAGGATCTATGTCACAAAGAATCAGAACTAATAACTTTGATGCAAATGTTTGCAAGCTGGGGATATAGTGTTCTCAGAGTCTCTGAAGGAAACACCTTTTGTCTGTTATGTATGAGGACAGCCTTAAAGAGTCAGCAAATATTTTGAAGGGTCAGAGTTCTCTGGTGATAATAATTACTTCCTTGCAACTTACTAACATTTCTTCTTATTTGTTGTAAGAGTTTACTTTCTGTATGATCCATTTATCCCCCTCTGCTTTCTGTAAAAAGTCTGCAGATGTTAAATAACAACAGGGGCTATGCACAAAAGGCTTGTTTTGTTAGGCTGATTTTAAGGACCAGATTTGTAATGGCATTCAAATATAGTCCCACTGAAACCACCGATGACTCCAGGTTGTTAGAGTGATCCTCTATTTTGTCTCACCTGAAAGCTGTGAATCTCATTGGGGTCTAGGCATAAAAATGCTGTCATTAAATGGTTTGAAAGGTTTTGATTTGATGACATTTTTATAGCTATACTGTGCAGGTGAGAATATCTACAACAAAAATAGCCATGGAGAACATGCTTCACATTTTGGGATTCTGTATAACACATTACATGGGACATTTTGGGTTCAGTTCTGCTCCATAGAATGATGGTAGCAGCTGCTACTTAGGAGTGCTGAAAATCTCACCAAATCAAGCCACATCAGATGATTAGCATATCAGTATCCTGACAGGTCAGCTAGCAAACACAGATGCAACACATTCCATATTCTGTTGCTTTTAGGATGATCTTTTCCCATGTTGTTGTGACCATTCACACTAATAATGTTCTATCATCTTAATTCCTTCAAAGTGATATTAAATAGAGTGAGATGAAAGTGGATGAAAGCTGGAGAAAGAAGACAGAATCAATGAAGTTAATTAATGGCAGACAAACAAAAATAAAAAAGTTTCTCGGTAAATTGCAAGTGACATCAAATTAAGTAAGCAGCTTGGGGAGAAATAATGAGGTCACTGGACCTTTTTATTAAAATCAAATAATGTATGTTGTTCTAATCTAAAGAAAGCGAGCAGCAGCAGCAGTACTTGAAAAGGAACTATCAGCTTATGAATTTGTGATCTTGTACCACAGGACTCTGGAGGAGAGGGCATGGAGCTTGGCAGCAGAAGACACCAGCAAAACCTCTCAGGGCTGCTGTTTGCTTGCTGGGAGACAATAGGTAAGTTATTTACAGTTTCCTTAAGTGGGTTTCCTTAAGAAAATGAAACTTACGCAGCCATATTCACTTTGGCTGACACCTCAGGAATTTCCTTGGCCAATTTCCAACACATCTGACAGAGTAGGCTCCAAAGATACTACATTCCCTAAAGTTTCACAAAGGCAGAAGTGGCTTCAAGCAAAGTCTTATTGCTGCTGCCACTAACAGAATACCCAGTTATGTTTGAGACATCAGAGAAAATACTAGGGATGTTAAGGACTAGCCTTTTTCGTTATGTCATCCATAACAGCATCTTCTTCTATCCTTAATTTTCCTCATCTATTCTTCTTTAGATTTTAATTCTTAATTCTCTTGGAGGATACCTGTTTGCTGCTCTATCTTTAGACCATAGCACTGGTGGGAGCACATTATCATCTTAGATCTTGCCTTTGATGCATCTCATAACAAAAAACCCTACGTTCACCTCATGCAGGAAGTAAAAGGGTAATTTCATTAACAAGTGACATTATTTATAGAGAATGCACAGCATAAGAAACAAATGTAGTTGTGTACATTTCCCTTCTGATATATATATATATATGAATGATCTCAAGGAAGAAAGCTATCCATTTGTCACAGCTTCAAAAGAAACACTGTTGCAGGTCTGTAACCTTCATCTTCCATCTGTCTTTCCACAGAGACAAATTAGTTTGCAAAATCAAGGGGAAGAAATAAGTCAAGGTTAAAAAAAAATAATAAAGTGTAGTTCTACTGGAAGATGTTACAAACAAATATATGCAGTGTTCCAATAGGTCATGCCTCAGAAAGAACTCTTCTGGGAATACAGTGCAAGCCACATTCAGAAAAGTCTACAGCAGCACAGGAAGTGATGAGATTAAAGTCTTATGGTTGAACTTTATTCTAAGGGAGAGTGGAATATAATAGAATTTCTTGCACAACTTTGGCTTAGGACAGAAAAATTCATTCTGTGACCTACAGCGTTGCAATATTACAGTTAAGCCAGTTTTAAATATACAGCATTCTTACCTATAAGCTATTGGTTTTACATTATTTTATTAACTATGCTTCTTATTTGCCTTTATTATATGGAAAACATATCAGAATTTATTATCCAAAAGGTATGATATCCAGGTGACACAATGTTTGAGGCACAAGGAATAAAGAATAAGCATATAATGTCCTGATGAATATATTTTATGTAACTGAATAATTTAATAGCTGCCTAAATAAAAAGGAGGAAAGAAATCTGTGGTAAAATTCGGTAAAATCTTGGAATTAGACCTAGAAAGGAATTCTAAGTATTCACGAGTTAGGCTGTATCACAAATTTATCTCACAAATGTGGCAATCGTTTCCAAATATTTTAGCACACCTCAAGAGCCTGATAACCTGCTTGTCCCATTACTTCATCCACGGTGCTCAATATTGTACTACTATAAACCTTCATGAAAATCAAAATGATAACTATGTGCTTACTAAGATTAAACAGCCATCCCTGGAGGTAATTGAAGGGCTGGTATGCGCACACTGCAGTTCCTTCAGAGATACAACAATTGGGTTACTAAATAGTGCTTTGAGAAATAAAATGGATTAATAGAAAGGTAAGGAAATGCTCTTCATCATTATCATAATTTCATTATTTTTTCTGTTCATCAAGTACATATCTGAACACTGCCCAACAATTCACGCAGCAGTTAAGTCGGATGATTTTAGCAGGAGCAAGAATCAGTTCACTGAAAAGGTGTATTTACTTCAGTTTAAATGGAATTTAACTTAGATTGAACTCATAGCACTAGTGTGAGCAAGGAGTGAATGCAGCCTGGTTTGGGTTATTTTTTAAGAGGAAGTTCTTGAGAACTTACATGATAGATTGTCTGTTGGCTTCACCACTCACGGGAGTGCTTCTCCTCCCTCTCTGGGCTATCCATTTGCCATTAGCTTCTAGCTAAAGACACTATTTCACGCTCCTTTTGGTTTTTTCCTCTTACCATTTCAGGAGCACTACAAAGCATTTCTTTACACATTACATGATAGACCTGGTGGTATAAGACTCAGCACTTCTTGGCTTTTACCTTAAAAACATCTATTGCTTCTGTTCTGGCAACTGATGCTTGTTTCACCTCTTGCTTGTGTTGTCCTCAAAATTTGTCGTTACCTAATGTCCAAGGGGGTAATAAACCCTTCCTCACTTTTCAGTAAGCCTTCCCAACCCCTGAGCTGTGTGCTCACTTGCCGTCCTAATACACCATTTTCATTCTTCCAGCTGCAGCTATCAAGCATTTTGCTGTAAAGCTTTAAAACAACAAAAGTTGTACTTTGTTCTCAATGCTATCACAAACACAAATTACTGTCAACTTAAAGTTAACTTGGCGTGTTCTGGGTCACCGGGCAATATTATTTTGCAATGCTTTTTGTATTAAATGAAATGCACTGGATTTTACTAAGCCTCGTTGCTCTCAAGGACATGGTATAATTATAGGTGCTTTCCCTCAAAGTGTAACTGAGGAAGAGCTTTTGTTGTCCAAAAGCTCCCTAGACTGTAGTCAGCAGCAAAGTTTTCAGTGTCTTCTGCTGGATCAGGTTTTAATTGGAAGGAAATTAATTTTTATTTGTCAATGTGGGAAGGCTTTTTCTATTTTCTTATAATAGTTATAAACCCAACCCCTCATCTCATTAACTGCCTTAAGTTACAATATAAATACAAATATTTGATGGTGGAAATGTTATCATCTTACCCCTTTCTGAAATAAATAGATTGTGTGATACATCACTGTCCACTGGAACCACTAACTGCTATTGTGGGGGAAATTAATTGCTTAATTCTACTCTCTAAGCTGCAAGCTAATTAACAGAACACCACTAAGCATTAGTTACCAGATCTTCAGTATTTGAAATGTCACTCACTTTATTCACTAGTGGGAGGTGTACTGTATATTTCTATGAAGTTATGTCTACTCCCAAGCATAAAAGCTTACCATAAAATGGTACTTAAGGATTTAAACATAACTGGAGGTATTCTCTCCAGATTTCATATCAACCAAACAAACTGTTCATGCAAACGATCCTAATCCCAAGATAAATTACACCTATCTTGTGGCAAATGTTTCAGTATATAAACACAGCGTAGATGCAGAATCCAGAAGGTAATTTATTCTGTGGTCTCAAAGGAAAATGTGCAGTTCCTTTGGATTACACATAATATTTTATCAAATAGCAGAAGTTCAACCAATTATATGGTATGATATGATTCATGAGCTCACCTTTCTTTGGAGAATACTGTTAATTGTACTTAAATAATACAGTTATTATTTAGGAATATAACCACTGGGTTTTGATTTCTGTTTTTTGGTAATCAGCCAGTTCACTGCTATCTTTCCAACATTGCCATGATACTTTGAACAATATAAAGGATGTTGTCCAGCAAATCCACCAGCAATAAAAATCACCAGATGTAAACCCCTGTATACACTTTTCCTGCTGTGGATAGGACTGCCAAAAGTTTTGATGGAAAAAAAATATGAAAAAAATATGTATTAGAAATAGATGAAAATCATATCCAGTTATTTCAGAAGTAAAATGAGTTCAGACCAATTCCCATTACCTCAATTTCAGATCCATGTTAAATCAGAAGAGCTCAAATTCCATCAGTTTACATTTTAAAAACTTTCCAATCATTTTGTCTCTAGATGGTTAATTTCTTTCATGCCCTATATTTCAGAACTATTTATATCCCTGCTTTCTTCTTTCTGTACACTGGAAGCCATTTTCTGTAGAGCGCTGAATTTTCTCAAGACATCTCCTGTAAATTTTTGTCCACAGAAGCTTTGGTCTGGTTTTGTTTACCGCATCCAAACAGAGCACGTATGCTAAGGGGAACAGCCCCAAACTTGACTGCAGGCCAAATCCTGCAACGCCTTTGGCATTAGTAGTTATATTTGTCATCTTAACTGTCAGTATAGCTGATGGGAACTCCAGAACGTACCTGTGCACAAGGACACCCCAAAGTCACAGCTTTTTGCTTGGGCTTTTAACTGGACCTCTGGAGACCTAATTTCAGATGGACATATGCCACAGAACATGATTATAGTACTGTTGACAGTTTAAAATGTCTGATTTCTAAAATGAGCTGAGATAGCTGGATCCTGAAGAGACAAGGACACACCTTATTTCATAGTGGTTACTTACAGTGCAGCAGTTCCCAAATCCCACATCTTGTTTTAGCAATTACTAACATTGTGCCCAAGTGCAAAATTCTTATGGTAAGGCCATATAAAAGGAGAAAAAAAAAGAAAAAAAAGCCATTGAGATATGTTCCAACATACAGTATAACAGGAGTCCTGGTTATTGGCATTACGGTAGCACCATGGAGGATACAACCACCGCAGAATCACAGAACCTATGCTTCACTATACTAAGTCCACTGTAAATGCAGACTGAGACACTCCCCGTCAGGAGTTTACAGTTTAAATATATAAATTTTCTGTAAGTAAACAATTGCTTTTCACCTCTGCTGAGAAGCTTGCTGAATAATAGTTTGTGGTGGCTTCCAGGAACTAATTTAAATGGATGTAGGAAAGAAACTTTATTGCAAGACAACTGTAAATTGAGGAAGAAGGCTGCATGGGCTTACTGCTATGAGCTTTATGCTGCTGGGATGAATTTATAGAAATCCCTCTTGGCTGGCATTTCTGCCTCTGTGATAATTAGAATATTAATTCTAATAGATAATAGATCAAAACAATTGGAATATTTACTGGATAGCTAAAAGTCTACTGCATGGCCCAGACACTGTATGACTCATTGTCACCAGGGTCTGTGCTTTTGCCACAGTGTATGTGTTAGCTGATGAGAAATCACTACTGGTTTAACTATTTCCTTCTTTATAGGTAGTTCCATGCACCAACAGTATTGGTACCAATACATTGTGCCCGATTTTTCTGAAATTTGCATTTGAAAGGGATCTGCTGGTTTAGGGTTAAGGAAAGTTAGACTTTTAAAATTTGTATTATGAAGGACACTTGGGCATGGTTGCTCTTCCTCCATTAAACAAACCTAAATTGATCAGTAAAGGCGGGAGACACCATTTCAGAAATGCAAAGTGATCACTGAAAGGGGAGAAATGTAAAGTGCAAAAAAAACCCTGAAGAAAAACAATGATGTCACACACAGAAGAAAACAATGGTTCAGTCAAATAACCCAAGGGGTTATTGTTATTTTCCCTGAGTAGCTGATTTCATTATGAACATTTTATAATATTTTCAAGAGATAATTCCTTCAAATGACAGGTCTTCCATTCGAACCCAAAAATGAAAGGATTGAAGAGGGAGCTTTATGGACATTTTAAAGCTCTTCCTTACCCTCAGTGAAATAGGTTGAAATAGCCTTACATCCCATGCTAGTGGCCGAGCTGTATAGGGCTATAAAATAGTAGAGGTCTTCAACAACTTCTGTAGAAATTAATCTGGTGGCAAAATTAAAATTCCTGATTTCAAATCCTGGCTTCAGCCTTACTAGGGCCACATAGAAATGCCAGCTCTCCTGAAAGAGAGCTCTGAAAAAAGAAAAAAAAAAAAAGGTGCTACAAAGGCAATCGGGCAATTGCTACCTCTCACCAGCAAACTGATGGCCAGCAAGTCTCTGAGCGATGGCTGCTTTGGGAAAGATTACCCCAGCACTTTGGACAGTCACAGTCAGGTGTCCCAGCCATGTTGCCTGCCAGACTCCTGCCCACCCCGAGCCTCCTCAGTCTGGGGGAAGACTGAGAAGCAGAGATTGACACTGGGTGAGCACTGTTCAGCAACAGGTAAAGCACTGGGGTGTTATCATCGCTGGTTTTGTCGCCTGTCTAAAAAATGGCATCCTATGGGTTGCTAGGAAGAGAACTAACCCCATCCCAGCCAACCCAGTACACTGATGCATTTAAACTTTCACAAAGCTACCTCTGATTGAGAACAGAACTACAGAAATGACATGCAAGGAAGCTGTATCTTACAGCTCACCCCTTTTGAATCAAAAATAAGGAAGATTGTGTTACTGTGAACACTTACCTCTTACGTTTAATTTAGTGAAGTCAAACATCTTACTCATGTTTCTGTCTTAGGCACCAATAACTGTGAAGTCAGGTTCCAGATTTTCTGTTGCTATCTTCTACTTGCCTTGTTTCTCAGCTGTAATCCACACTGAGCTTTTAATATTACATACTTTTTGTAAAATTGAAATGTCAACTTTGTGCTTTTTTCTAGAATAGTAAAATTACTATTTATAGCTCAAATTTTCTTGTGACCTTGGCTGAAATTAGATCACTGGTGCTCTCAGAATGATTTTAAAAATTCTATCTATAGTTGGATTAAATTCTCATCTCCTACAGGTGCTTTGCATTCCTCGCTATCTCATGAGGTTTAGAGGAAAGTTGAATCGCTAAAATTAACTAATTGTGAGACTGAGATGAGTTAAAGCAAATCAGAGTCTCCAGGGGCTTGGGCATTAAGATGAGTCAATGTAATTTACTACTTTTTAGAAAATAGTTTTTCTTGTATGAGCAATTTCCTACAGTGAAAAGACAGGGGAAAAAAAAGGGCTACTCTGAGCAATTAGGAATTAGGATTTCAGAAGAATTTAGGGGAAGTGCCTTATTATCATTTAACTAAAGCTGTATTAGACAATGTGAACAAAAGGATCAAGTCAAGGAAAGCTCAATTCTAGTATTTTTTACAATACGAGTGCTTGATTTTGTAGTTTCAGTGTTCCTACAGAGTAGGTTTTTTTCTGTGTAGTAAAAACTGCACTGTTGTTAATATTAACATAGCCCCTGAAGTTAAGTAGTTATTTTTGTGCTTCTGGCAGCAAAGCAGATTCTGCTAAATAATAGATTGTTAACAATAAGATGCTGGGATAATTTGCTCACAGAGGAAGGAAATGTCAAATAGCAATACATTTGCATATAATTAAGTTACTCTCTTTCAGAACACCCTTATGTGTGCACTGTTAGGCACAGTTAATCAGACAAATCTGCAGCTCCAATTGCCTCTGCACTTTGAGGTCTGCTTTGGTGTCTTAGTTCTAGAGGCAAGAGGACAAGAACAGAGGCTGCAATATGCTTTGCCTATGTGCATACGCAGCACTAGCAGCTGGTACTTTGGTGTGCAGTTAGATCAGCGTTAGTCTTTCTAGTGAAATTTTCTAAGAAACAATTGGCTGGTGAAAAGGAGACAAGACTTAGAAGACAGATGCAAGAAATCACATGCCTTTGTTCACCAGCATGCTTGTGAATTTACAGGTGGTAGAAAGGACTTACTTTAGTTCTTTCTGTTCTGACTGTATTGTCCTTAAACATCAACAACCAGAACATTTGGCTGTTTTTTAATAATCAAGTCATGATTTAATTTTTAAGCTCCTTTCAACCACAGGGTGCCATAACCAAATGGCAGAGAAGGGCCTATTCCAAAACTGGCCAGCTGCCGGTGCTGGCACATCACCAGTGCTGGCAAGGAGCCCTGCAGTCCCCCCTTCCCTTCCCTTCCCTTCCCTTCCCTTCCCTCCCCCCCCCCCCCCCCCCCCCCCCCCCCCCCCTCCGCTCACCGCCCCCTTCCCCCTCCTCGCCCC
>JAAGNO010020576.1:0-31314 GCA_033439905.1 Ceryle rudis | reverse complement strand
ACAAATATCACAACCACTTACAATTCTCCTCATGCCAATTCAAATGACTGCAGTGAGTTTCTGGTAAAGGCAGATCCGGCGCCATTTTCAGGCCTTTCATATGGAATTCACTGTGATTCTTTTGCCTTTTTCTGCATTTCATATAAATATACTGATATATCTATATATATATATGATATATCAGTGAGATCTGAAGGAGAGAGCCATTTGATTGTTGCTCAAACATAGTCAATGTAACACATGTGTCATATTGTGGTTTACACCATGTATTTCAGAAAGTTGTGTTCTTCTTCCCTTAATTATCCTGTGGTCTTTCTAAGACAGAATTATTTGTATTGTTTGCTGTAGTTCTGCTATTTATTACATGAACATCCTGGCAAGAACATGGGTGGCTTTCAGAGATGCTGAGGCAAAATCATAAGGCTCATTGTACAAGACTTTAGTACCATATGTGAAATTTTGCTTTTGCTGATTGACAATACATTGGAACTTAACAGCAAGAAAATACTGTGGGGTTTTATTTTTTTCTTTTAATAATCACCACATACACCCATATGCTAATATCAGCTAATAACTTAAACTCTTCTGCCTTCTAAGAGTTTTCCCATGCATGCGTGAATGTTATTTCCCCTGCCCCAGTAACAGATTTGTAAGGAAATTCTCTTCAGCAGTATCTTGTTAGTACAAAATAATGTTCTGATCAATTTGTATCTAGAGGTTCAATGGAATTTGCAGGTAAGAACATCTGGGAAATGGTCTGGATGGAATGGTCTTTAGTATGTTGAGGGAGAAAATACAATCCTACTGATAACCATTTCCTCTAACCGTTGTTGCCTTGTCAGCATAGGAATAAAATTTGAGATCTTTCTGTAATTAAATGCCTCCCAGGAAAATGCATACATTTAAAAAAAACCCAAACACCACAAGTTCTTCTATTTTGCTTAGGGCTATTTTAGATAAACCTGGACATCTGTGTCTGTAAGTGTGGTGGGAGAGATTAGTCCTGCCAGTTACACAACATGTTTTTTGGATCAGCTTGCCTTGTGACAATTGACAGTGCTGTCCCTGCACTTCTCTGGTAGATTTTATGACGTGAATGAAATGCTATTCAATTTAAATAAGGTCTATTTTAGCATAATCAAAGAGGAAACAAGAAGAAGCTGCTACTGAGATCATAGGATTTTAACAGGATTTAGAAATACTGATGTCTTTTTGAATCATTAAAAAGATCCATGCCTGTTGAGAACTAACAAAACACGAGAGGTTATAAAAGACCACATTGGTGTTAGTGTGCCAACTTCAGCCATAAGCATTTCCTTTTCTTCTGTGCGAGGCAAGAAACAGTAAGTCGTCATTCTCATTTTACCCTTTGTAAAATCAAAAACTCTGAAGAGGAAGGGAGATGCAAGCTGATGCAAGCTGATTATAGGTAGAATAATTGTTACAGAAGGAGTGATGGAAGAAGAGCAGTACAGATCTGGAGTGAAGTTCTGGTTTCCTTAAATGAAAGTTTACAGTACTTTGTAGTAAGTGTTTCAGCCTAACCAACATCAGTTCAGGATGACTGTAAAATTATGAAAAAAGTAATAAACAAGGTACTAAATTCCCCCTTTTCCAAAGTGGAAATGAACTGGATTACAATTGAAAGCCAGTAGGAGTGAAACTTCTTAAAGCATGAAAAGCCTGTCTTATATTTAGTGTTGACTATTGACTTTAACCTGTCCCGGGAAGCTGCCATTGCGTCTCTGGATAAACTTTGAGGGGGTTTGAGTACAAACAGATTTGAATTTTGGTATAGCAGCACATCTACATCTACATGACTGCTGAGTGGGCAATGCGCATGACCTAGAAAAGATGATGCTTCTCTGGTTTCTCTGTGATTTTGTTGTTTTTATCTGTCCATGAATACTTTGGGGACTTGATTTCATGTAAAGCAGGGTGACCACAAAGAGAATGTTGAACACTTGTAAGCAGAAAAACTAGCTGTGGAATTAGCTTTCTGCTTATGTGCTTCAATTTGTAGGCCTAGCACCACTGGATCTTTATTGGCTGTAATGGAAAACTGCATACAGTACAGAGATGGAAGTGTTTAGAAGTTTTAAAAATGTATATTGTTTAAAAAAGAAAAGGCAGATAGTAGTTTACTAACTCGCCTTTTAATGCCATGCATATAAGCACTAATAATACCTGGGTAATTTTTTTGATTGTATTTTTACACAGTATTTTTCATTCTAGAAAAGATACCTTTCTGCTTTTGTGATCTTTGCTGATAAACTGGAGAGTGGCAAGAACTAGTAAAATTTCAAAACTGCTCATTAGCCTGATACTCATCTCTTACTTTCTTGAAATATTTCTCACATATTTATCCTATCAAAGCTTTGTTCTTCTCTGCTTAGCGTAGGTGCTCCTTTTCTGTGTGGTATGGAGGATGCCCATCATCCAGCTACCTCCTTTCTGCTGGCTCCTTGTTCACTCTCTTTATCTTTAGGCATCTCATCCAAATATTAATTGCCTTACTGATTAGGACAGCAGAGCAGCATTCTCAGCAACATCTTTGTTAATATTCCCATCCCCTCAGCAGGAATCCAGTGGTGATAGCAGCAGTGGTACAGCTGCTAAGTTTGGGTGTAATTCCTCAAGCAGAAACTAATTCCTTTGTAAACTGGAGGAAATATGACTTTTAATTGAGTTTAACCGGATGAGTTTATGGAGAGAATTAATTTCATTTCCAAACAATGGAGCAGAGAGTTATAAGCAGGCTTTAGCCAGTGCAGTTCCTGAAGAAAACAAATTGTCAAGGACAGCACGGGTTCGTGTGTATTTCTTTGGTGGGAGTTAGCCCAACACATTTTGAGACCTTAAGGCTTATAGAACTGGACTTTCCATTCTTGAGCCTTTAATCACTGCAAGTGCTGGAGACTCTCTTATGACCAGAAACTTGCTAGGGATGTGTTGGAAGGAATCTCTTTCTGTGAGGGATTTTACAAAGTTAATTGATCCTGGTAGCATATTAATAATGATGCTTTACAGCAAAGTGAGATACTGTTTGTCTTAACATTTTTTAGTAAGTTATTGTATAGCACATCTATAAATACGGGTTTGCCCAAGGTATATGTTGGCTCTTTTTGGGGGAGAATTCTGCTATATTTCCAAGGTTGTGGATTCTTCTGAAATCCTGAACTCCTGATTCCTGTATGAACAGGAGCACAGGCACTATAGCCAGACAGGTGATCACAGAACTCATTAGAACTTACCTACTTTACTGTGACCAATTTTGCTGCCCCAGCATAAGAAAGACATGGATAATCAGAGAGGGTTCCGGGAAGGCCCCTCAGGACTGTTGGGACTGGATCACTTGGCCAGCCAGATACAGACTGAGGGACTAGGGCTTGTTCTGCCTGGAGACAAGATAGCTTCAGGGGGTAACCAAAGCCCTCCAGCATCTACAAGGAGGTTATCAAAAGCACAGGGCCAGGCTTTTCAAAGCTGCATAGTGAGAGGGCAAGAGGCAAGCACTGGAAATGTAAAAGAAGTTCAGACTGGATCTAAGGAAAAAAGCACTTTCACTGAGAGGATAGACTGTCAGTGGGATGGCTTTTCATGGAGAGGTTGTGCAGACTCTGTCCTTGTAGGTTTTTAAGGCCCAGCTGTAAAAATTCCTGAACAAGATGGTGTGGTCTCCCAGCTTAAGGAAGGGGTTGTTCTAGACACCTCATGAACCCCCTTAAAATATCTTATGGCCCTGAGAACAAGATGTAATACATTGTCATAG
The DNA here is from genome assembly GCA_033439905.1 of Ceryle rudis. Classification (NCBI taxonomy): domain Eukaryota; kingdom Metazoa; phylum Chordata; class Aves; order Coraciiformes; family Cerylidae; genus Ceryle; species Ceryle rudis. The sequence goes on along the minus strand of JAAGNO010020576.1, from coordinate 27,542 downwards.
CTCTGACACTGGAGAGAGCTCATGCAGGTATGGTAATCCTTGGCCACTCTTTATTAAGATTTTGGATTTATCAGCATATCAAACATGTATTTGCAGTCAATATTCAGTATTGCGGCAATAGATGAAAGAGCAACCAGTGGTCCAAAATCTGGTGCTTCCTTTAGAGGAGGAAATAACTCAGTAAGGGATATGATGTAATGTGCTCTTCTGACCCAGACAAAGTCTGTTCTGAATCAGTGAGAAGTCTGTTCCTGATGTTTCTTTTATGTCTGAAAAACAGAAAATGTTTGGTCTTCTAGGTTGCAATATTTTTAAAAACCTGAGTTCACTTATTAATCTGGAAAGTGGCTGTTGTACTCTACTAAGCTTTGAATGTTTCAGAACACAAAAAATATTCCAACACTGAGTTAGGAAAGTTAATTTCCTTTAATTTTTCTATCGCAATTCTTTTTATATTTTATTTCCCTTCAAGTTAGTATAGAACACTGTCACCATCTTCAGTAGAAGGCACATTTCTGTTTCCAGGTTGCCTAAAACATAAACTTCTTTAACTCTCCCATCTTTATTTAAGTGATTATATCTCAGCAGTGCTAATATAAAACCATAGTACAAGATCCATTTTAGCTGTAAGAAAATAGATTTATTCATTATTAACAATTATATACTATCCGATGGTTTTCCTTTCTTTCAAAAATGAGTGTGGTATATACTCTTTGCATCTTGTGTTCACTTGAAGATGGAAAACAGGGACAGTAATGTACAGACTTCAATCTTGCTTCTTACTAAAGAGGTGGGGATAGACCTTTAGGAAGGGTTCATGAGTCAGAGTCACAAACTCCATTTTGCTCTCCCTCTTTCAAAAGGCAGTTGATGGAGCTGTACAAGCAGCATCAGCACGTGGATTGGGATGGAAGAAGGAGGCATGAAGCATTTGCTTCTTTTTTTTTGCCTTTGAATGAGTGTAACACACACTGCACACTCGATACCCTGACCCACTCTATGTGGATGCTCTAGGTTAGGTATCAGAGTCAAATCTAAAAGAGCCCGTGGATGTCAACAGTTGACATTATGCAATGTATACATTAATTGCTATATTTTATAGCAAAAGCTTTGAAGATATATGTTGGATAGAGAGAATTCTTCAAGGTTATTATTTTGATATGTGATAGACAAGTAGCCCTTCCAGAGACGTTTACAACAATGTGGAAGTATTATGGACTGTTGTATTCTTGACATCAGTTGAGAATAATTGTAATATCTAAATAGTGTAAGGAGCCTCATCTTCTTGGGAAAATTGCAAGTAGTTTGCTTTGGTTTATGCTAGACCTGAAGAATAGGTAATGGGTATAAAGAAACAGTCCTGATATTTTTCAAGCAGTGGACATGACAATGAAGGCTGGAACAAAGGACTAGCACCTGAAACCACAAGGACGCATGTGACTTCTGACATCCTTGGAAACCAAGCTTACATTTACCCCACTGTTGAGGATATGTGTATTTTATGTAGTGTTTTTATTCTGAAGTAAATACTGCCATGAAGTGTGAAAGCTGCTCACTTGGTGTTTCTGGCAGTATCAGAGAGAGCAAGGCTGCCAGTGCTTAAAGGATGATCGCACCTGCCAGAGATACCTGGGCTGAGTCACAGACGAACCACTGTTTGACACACTTGAGCTTTCAGTGAGTCCGGGTTTGGGGAATTTAATTAGTAATTTTCTTAGTCTTCACTATGTGTAATTTAACAGAGGTGTTGGTAAGAAAGACTCTCCTGATATAATCAGTGAGCAAATTGCAATGATTTATGTCATGACAGTCATTGATTGCTGTTAACAAAAGATCATGATTTGACAGTCAAGATTTCAGTAGTAGGTGATGGGCTGGAAAATAAACTTATCAGAGGTTTAAAAGTATTGTAGAAAGCTAGTGCATGACAGCAATTTCTTGAGTGCATGCTTGCCAAAATAACTCACAAGGATGTATGGAAAAAAAGATAATTATTTAAAAAGCTGAATACTATATTTACTGAATAGAAAGGAAGGGTAGGAAGCAAAAATATGTATTAAAACAGTTGTTACATTTGAGATAGAAAAATAGGGAAGACTTCACTGTATAGACTTCAACATTTTTAACAAGTTAAAAAACCAACAACAACCAAACCAACCCAAACCTTCCATTTGTTACCTGGAGTAGATTAAAAATGTTGCATTTGAAAAACAAGTAGGGATTGTACATATAATTTGAGAAAACACAAAGAATTATATTTTTTTCCTTTAAAAATCTCCATTGCTAACAGAATTTCATGCAAAATTTTCAAGGAAGTTATTTTTAAGTATGCAGAAAATCTTAATGACTTGAACCAAAATCCCAGATAAAAATATGCTGAAGATCTGGAACAGAGAATCTAAATTGGCACTTTTAACTGAGCTGAGACAAATTGAGATGATGGTTGCCATGCTTTATTTCAAATTCTTTCCTTTTCTATTTGTCTTGCTGTTTCCTTGTTGTCATCCCAGATGTACTTTTCTTTTTTCCTCTTTCTGGTTGAGCCCTTGTGATTTTGTGGCTGACCTAATCTTTGTCCTCCTCTCTGTGCTTGTCTACTGACAGATAGCATTTTACATTCTAAATCCTTTTTTCTGAGTTGTCTTTCTGCAATTTAAAATCCGTCCTTTGTGATATCTGCTGTTGGTTAATTAATGCAGTCAAAAAGCATATTTTCACGTTTCCTGAAAACCTGCTTTAAAAAAGTTTTTACCTGCTTCTGTCCCAGTAAACACCACCACAGGTCAGCTTGTTGTTACTAATAATCTTAGAGGTTTACCTTTTTTTACCTTAGATGTTTACCTCTAAACCCTTTGCCTAAGGGTTTAGACTTAGCGTCAAGTTACCAGAGCTTTAAAAAGTTATCATGAGTCAACAAAGTTGTGTTAATATCCATGTTTGTGCTGACAGTCAGAGACAAAAGTGAGATGATTCAGGTTCACGCAGCTTGCAATCATTTCCTTGGTGTATTTTTCTTCCTTTGACACCTGTCTCTGAGTTATTCCAGTGGTAACATCTTATCTTTGTCATTTCTTTGACTTTTTCTTACAGCTAAAAATCATTAATAATTTAATCCCATCCTCCAGATCCAACTAATTGTCTTGAAAAATCAAATCCCTTTTTTTTCTTTAGTTTGGGGGATTTTTGTTTGTTTGTTTTTTAAGTTCTCAATTATGTGATTATAATGTTGATAAAGCATATTTTTATAAGCTAGGAGACCTCCTTACACTCCTATCATTGCCCTCTTCCTCAGGAGCACTTGTTTCATAAGTGTGAGAATCTCCCTGTCAGAATATACAGAGCTACCAGATTATCCTCCTTCAGAGGCTTTCACAGAACTAATCTCTGCTATAATACTTATAGAAAATTTACTTAAACAACAGCCCACTATGGTTATGCAAGGGATGAGTCATAATGCTGCTATTGAATATTTTAAAATGCTTTATTTTCTATTGCATTGCTACTTTGATCCCTTTCTTATTACTTTTTTTTTTTTTTTTTGTTCTGCTCATATTCCTTCATCCTTTAGACTGCAAGTTCTTTTAAGCAGGTTTTGTCATTTACTTTGCGACTGTACAGTGCATAGTACCACAGGGATTCAGGTAGTTTTCCCTCTTAGATGTTTTTCTCAAAGAAAATGATAAACCACAGCACATCAGAGCTTCACACAGATTGGGGGAAAGCTAAGCTCTAATTCTGAGGAGTCTGTTTTCTAACTAGGCTGAGATCTGCAGCTGCCCTTTTGGAAACAATTTGCATATTGCCAAAGTTTTTCTGAAAAGTGGCCATGAAAAGACTATCGTTGCTCTAAAATACCTACTTGTGCTACTTTTTCTTAGTAAAACAACAGGAAAGCAAACATTCATGCTAACATGAAATGTGAGTGCAAATGTGTGGGGTGTTTTTTGGAGGGGTAGGGGTATTTTGTTTTTTTGTTGTTTCATTTTTCCCTGATAAAGTACCTGGTACAGCTGTTTACCTGGTTCATGAATGCCAAAATCTAGGCTTCTGCGAACCTAAGGGCTGTTCTAAAAAACTGCTTTCATCCAGCTGTCAATTGGCTTAGCACCTTGGAAACCTGTAATGTTGAGCTGGGTGCTGCGATCATGCTTGCCAAAGTCATATTAAGGGTAAAGAGAAGACTGATTTCCTATATAATCTCCTTTTTAATCACATTGCCACCCTAAAGCTCCCAGCTGTTCTAAAATTTCACTCATCCTGTTCTTTGAACGTCCTCCATGGCTGTAGATGCCAAAGTAATGCCTGATTACCTCTGAACAACAGTAACAACAAAAAAAATCTCATCAGGACTAGTTTTGTTTTTTAAATGCGAATACAGCAGAGGATTTCAGTGATTCCTGTAGGAGCTGGTAGCCCTTCTTTCACAGTAATTTTGGGAGAGCACAGTTGTACAACATTTAAGTGTAAATGTGTGTGCAGCAGGCAGATAGCCAAGCGCTGCAGGGCCTGTGCCAAGGACCAGAAAGAGCATCAGACTAGACTTGGCAGTTGCCAGGCTTTGAAATGACCATGGCCCTTACACAAGGAGTCAACAGTTCCTGCTTGATAGCCCCTTACTGAATACACGGGCTCTTCCCTTTTTCCTTTGTTGAAATGTATTTCTTTAATTTGTCATACGTGCCAAATATAAATGCCAAACAATTAATTTGTTTTTTCCATAAAAATTCTACCCTCAAATATTTAACTTTAACATAAGAAATTTTCACATTCACCAGCTGTGGCCACTCTGCCAAACTGACTTCCCTACTGATGGTGTATTTGTGGGAGTGCTTCTGATTTTCTGATTGTGTGGCTCACACATTTCAGGTTGGTCAGTTTATGATGAAACAGGACAATCTATAGTCCATGTTGGCATATTATAATTCACCAATGTCAGCAGTTTCACTTCATACTAAACTTCAATATTTCTCCTTTTGCTTTGTTCTGAATCAGTTTTAAACATTTTAAGTGAAATAAAAAATAATTGGAAATAACCGTCCAGCATTTTTTTTCCATTACCATATTTCATAGCACTCAAGAAGTCAGAGCACATCACAGGGACATATTATACCATCTCAAATCATGTCCTAGCAGGACATGTGATGTTGTTCTTATTATTTCAATAAGATTAGAAGAAAAGCACTTGGCAATATCTCAGCATAAATTCTGAATATTGAAAGGAATTGTTCCTCATATTTGCACAGAGAGGCCTGAGCTTTCCATACTCTAAGTATAAATTGAGTGAAAACATAAAGTTATTTCTACTTCTGAATTTAAAATTCTCTTCATCATTCAATGAATGGGGAGATGAAAATATATCCACAACTTACCAGTATGCATGAAGAGTATATATATATGTGCAGTCATAAATATTTCTTAAAGTCTCTACTTAAAGGAACCTGTTTGATCTAAGAAAATAATTATTTGAGGTTTTTTAGTAATTTGGAAAGTTATCTGTCCTAATGATATCCAATTCATAAGTGGATTACGCTGTGAAAGAGAAACTCATGGTACTCAGAGGATCACTTTTATTTTTTTATGAGGGAGACATAATATAAGGGCCATGACTGAATTTGCAGTGTAATTATATCTATATTATTAACCCAGAGAGAATTTATTACAGTAACAGAGCAAACACATCAACAGATTTTACACTGAGTATAGCACTGCAGTCAAAATCTGTACTTAAGCTCCAGCTGAACTACTGATCAAAGTTAAACGTGCGTACAGAAGACTGACAAAAAAAATAAGAGATCTAGAGACACCACCTAATATAACTAAGGAGTATCTACCTGCAAGTAAAGGAAAATAATAAAAACATTTACTTGAAGGACCCAATCTCTGGAAGGTGATACACTTCTACAGTACTAAAGAAGATGAGGCATATATGGTCTTGAAGAAAAAGGAGCTCAAATATGATCAAATATGACCTCTAGCAGCCTGAAAAGTGTGGGTTAATGTTGTAAGAATATGTCATAGAAGCTACTCTAATATAATAAGTGGTGAGATTGTTGGTAAATATTTGTCAAACGTCATTAAAACAGGAAATTATTTTTCAAACAAACTGGATTTGTAAACCTGATAAGTAAGGAGAAAAAGGAAAAAAGAGTAAATAGATGGGGTAATTATTAACATGACTTATCTCACTTGTATTAGACAGTTTCTCATGAAAGATGAGGAACTGGAGGACACAGTAGCATGTATTACGTACATATATTACTGCAGTTTTTCCATATTTCAGTGGAAGGAGTTGAAGACCTGCAAAATCTCAGCAAGGATGCATGTCGCAAGCTCTGGGGAAAATCTCCATACTGTTCTGCCCAAAAACTTCTGTAAACCAGGGAGGAAATACAGTTTCCTTAGCTGGAATGAATGGACAATACACATCCACTTGGCCCTATTTTCTTTGAATAATCAAGGTATTTCCACTGTAGTTTCATCACAGTGTTTAAGTTTGAGGGTTTTTTTCATCTTCAAGTGGTTGAACACATTCTTACCTTGTAGAAAAAATAATACTTTATAGAATTAATTAATTATAATTGTATGATCCCCCTTTCCTGGATTGCCTTAATGTCAGGCTTTGAACTTTTTTCTGTATTTGAGAAGTGAAGAAGCTCCCAACTTCTGCTTTCCACAGAAAATTTACATGACCATGTCGATCCCACTGGGAAAATAAATGTAATGTTGATTTTGATTCATGCAGTTTGTCAGTATAATTAAAATAAATTGAATCATTATGATTTTTTGGATGTGTGTTGGGACTGTGGCCAACACAAGACATGACCTGCACTGTCAATGATTTCAGTGACCTGGAAGATGAAAATCCACTTTTAGCAGCTCTGGCCTGACCCATAAGGCATTTTGTCCTCTTAGGGAAAATTCTGTGCTTCATGACTTTTTTTTTGTTGCAGAGTGAGGACCAGTTAGGCAGCATCCCTTCTGAACAGTAGAATGAACGATAGTAAAAGTGATGCCATGCTGCTGGGTCAGTGCAGAATAAAATGCATTCACCATGGAAGTGAAGTAGAAAGTGAACACCCACACTGTCTGTTGTGCGATTGCCATTTTGGGCTTAATGGCTGGTTTGTTTTCCTCTTATTGAAAGGTAGTGTTGCTTTGGGGTTGTTTTATGACACTGTGCCTCCTTTGGCAGTAGCCTGACACTGAGGAACTGCAGCGCTGGTGGGTCAGGGTTTGGATATGCCTTTTCTGAAGGGGTTTGAGTGGTGGGGGAGCCCAGAGTGTCTGGGGGAGGTGTGGGTTGTGTTCAACACAGTCTCGGCTTTCCTTAATGCTGCGGTAACCTCAACGATTGTGACCAGAGACCACTGCTGTATCAACCCTGATAGGATTTAAACTCTGCACTAAGCTTCTGTCCATTTGCTGCTGCTTGTCTTTTGACACTGCTTCCTTTGGGGAACTGCGTCAGAAGTTGTGGCAGAGGGAACTTTTAAAGAACAGCCAAATTTGAAAGGCTCTGGGCCTCTGAGTATTTTTCTGATGGACAAGGTTTAAAAAAAACCAAACCAAGCCAAACAAACAACAACAACCAAAACAGAAAAGTTTGAGTGTACTTTCTTTCATCTTTTGCTTTAGGTCAGTAGGCATTTTAGTTTTGGAAGATCACCGTAACAGAGGACATGTATATGGATTCCTGTAAGCAAAATATCCCTTGGAGAGTAGTTTTATTCATGTCGGTTCAAAGACAGCATATTAAACTCTATGGTGTAATAACTGTGGGCTTCAGGAAAGGAAAAAAATAAATCATTTTGAAAGGTAAAATTTACCTTTATTTTAAACTGTCAGTTTAGCGACAATTACTGTTTGCTCTAATAGTAGTTAAATGTAGGCTGCTGCATCACTTGTGATGGAGCAACTTTGTTGTTACACAGACAGAAACCATGGCAGGATTCGGTCCTTTCCAGGCCATGGTGACATGCTAGGACACATACACATGACTGCTGTACTCAGCTCTAACTGTGAATTTGTATCAGGGGCAGGCACTGCAGCCAGCTACAGCTGCTGGTCTTTTGTTGGACCTTTTACATTGAGAACATTGCGTGTCTGTCAGTGAATTGGAAGTGCCCTAGAAAACCGTGACATACCATGTGATTCCCAGGGCAGTTTATGAAAGGATAGAGGGTAACCCTGAAAAGCAGAGTATAGATATTCAATGTTTTGTTTGGCTTTTACAGTATCAGAATCTACTATTTGTGGGTTAAGTGGTATGTTGCAGTTATTCTTTGCTTCCCTCCCCTGCTGATGCCAGAAAAATACAAGCAGTAACTAGGGGGTTAAATTCCGGCATAGTTTTGGCTTTACATTTTTTCAAAGAGAGCTCAGATCGGAGCTCTTCTGTTCGCAGCAGAGGGAAGTACTGCATGACAGACCCAAACGTCCGATGGAAATGTGGCTGGCAGCAGACACACATGACAGGAACGAGACACTGTACCAGTGCTTCCAGTTTTGCAGGGACCTTGTGCTTTCCAGCTGTTTACCCTTGAGATGTAAAATGGCAATTTGGCATAGGCTAACAAGCCGGTGTGATGTGAGCATCTGCGTAAAAGGCTGTACATATGGAGCATGCCCAGTGATATGAACAGCCTGTTACCCCACCCCCAGCCAATCTAGGAAGAGATGAAATGAACTTTGCACTTGCAAATGTCACTGAATACATTTTGCACAGGATTTTAAAAGGTTCTCTTATAAGCACTATTTTTAACAGCCAAATCCACCCCCCAAAACAGAAAGGAAAAAGCCCTAGGTATTTTTCTGTGATCGATCTCAGTTTAGGATCAACTGAAGCATCTCTCACAACATCTACCTGAAGCCTGGTTTTTTTTATATTTTTTTCATTCAAGTTTATCTTTTTTTGGGGTGGTTTTCTTTTTTTTTTTTTTTTTTTTTTTTTACTGGCATGAGAAAATTTGAGAATTTAATTGCAGTAGAATACTTGGAAACAGTGAGGCTGCAAGCTTGAAAGGCAGAGGGAAGAGAAGGAAGGCTCTCACAGCAGAGCATGGATAGGAAAGGAGCAGTGATTCTGCGGTGCTCAGTGTGCACATGTTTCCTGAGATCAGTGCCGGGCGCTGCAGCTGCGGACAATAACTGAGCTGTCTGGCTAATGAAGGCCACCTGGATCAGGCTTCTGAAAAGAGCCAAAGGAGGACGTCTGAAGAATTCTGATATCTGTGTAAGCCCTATGTTTTCATTATCAATGTGTATTATATGTATTGCAGGGAGGGAGAGGAGAAAAGATGGTGAGGAGAGGACAGTTGTTTTCATTCTGATTGAATTAGCAAAACTCTGTTTTGTATGCAGGGAGATGCAGAGGGAAAGCAGAGCTATCATTATTTATAGAACTGTTCTGGCGTTGTGGCTGCTTCCATTGTGGTGATATGGGGACATGTGTTGAGTCCAGACGGATTTTATTAGCTGGAAGTTGATTTGTGGTCATTTGCATGTTTTGCTGAAGGGCAGAGATGGATACGAGCCATTCGCTGTTCTGACGGGGAAAGTGTGTCAGGTAAAGAGGTTGCCCTGAAATAAAAAATGGATAGCAGAGGTTAAATCTGCTAGCAGTGATACTGTGTAGTGGTAATTATTGATACAGAATTTGCATTTTGGTTATAAAAATTCTGTTTCCATGATAATACTGTCACTGTTTGGAGTTTTAATTTTTATGGAGCCATCCTTGAAGCTGCTGTGCATCCTTCAGCCCTGCACTGCACCACTGCTGTAACTCTACAAAACAACTGACTGTTTGCTGAAAAGCACGCAAATAAGAGCCCAGGGATAGTGCGGGAAATAAAACACTGGGGAAAACACCTGCAATTTTGGAAAGTCTCCAGAAGAAAACATTTACCTAGACATAATTTTTCTAAGTGACTTTCCCTTTTGGGCAATTAGTCTCTTTTCAGGGATACAGAACTAAGAGAAAAGGCAAGGTGCATAACCACTTCTACTTTTTGTCTTTATTATTCTGAGCACTGAAACAACTTGTGACATTCCTTTTCTTGTGCAGGGTTCGGCGGACTCCTACACCAGCCGTCCATCCGATTCAGATGTATCTCTGGAAGAAGACAGGGAAGCAGTGCGGAGAGAGGCAGAGCGACAGGCCCAGGCACAGCTGGAAAAAGCAAAGGTAAGGGGTTAGTTACTTCATGTCACACACCCATCAGATGTTCATCTTTAAAGGACTGTCATCTCATCCAATACTGCTTTTAATGTGTTAACATATAATGTAAGACCTATTATAAAGTTTTTCCTGACAACAGCAGGAAATGTTTTTTTCAGGGAAAATCACTTAGAATCAGTTTGCCATAAAAGGCACTTGATGGGTTTGCGTAATTCAGAATAATCTTATTTAAATGTGTGCATTTTTCTCTTCTTGAAGATACCCATTTTTTGCAGTGATATAGGGTCAAAGCTTTGAGTTCTTACTGAAGATGCTTGTGGAAGTTTGCCTGTGGTTCGCTGTGGCACTCAAAACTTACAGTTCCACAAATCAGCCTGAAACATCCTCTTCTCTTCCTTCAGTGATGGATTGGTCCTTACAAGTCATATGTAAATAGGGAGAATATGTTACAGAAGTCTTTTTTTGCCCAAAGACTTCACTGGCTTTCTTTACAGTTTGTTTGTTAAATGACCCCATGAGTAATATGCTCTAGGGCTTTTAAGATTTCTGCTTCTGTCTACATACTCCTGGCAAATAGTGACAGTGTAGTAAGGAAATACTAAATGAGCTTTGAGTTCATGCTCTGTGTTCTTATATTTTCCATGAGATGCTTTTAGGACTGTGAGGATTTTAGCGGTGAAAGGGTATGGGCTTGTTTTTTTTTCTTCTGTCATCTGTGCTGTATCTTTAAGCAGAATTGCACTTGTAAAAATCACACTCATTTTATTTGTTTTCATTTGATTATCATGTTGTTCCATTTTTTTCTTTTTTTTTAATGCTATCTGCTAGATCTTGGTGTATCGCTATTTTTCAAGATGTGTTTTCCGTTTTCATTTCTCATATTTAAACACACTACTGACATCCCTCCTCAGATCTACCTGATCTGCATTTCTCTGTCTCTCTGACTCTCCTCCTCCATTTTGCCTTGTTTTTTATTTCCCTATCTGTCTCCCATTCTGTTTTCTGTTGCCAGCTTTGCCTCTGCCCATTTACACCACCTGTTTTACAAGGGTCCTTCAGAAATTCAGAAGTCCAGATCATTGAGCTATGCACCTGATTGTATGGCGAGGACCAGCTCCATAAATAATGCACTACTGCACCAGCAGACAGCTTCACTGGGCCAAAAAACTTCAACAGGGAAGCCACAGATGTTTTTTAGAAAATGTAATTGTTAACTAATATTTAATAAGAGCTTGAAAGCAGCTTTTTAAGGAACTGCTGGAACTTGCCAACTGTAGGAGATGCTGAACATATCTGAAGTTGGGTCTTGCTGTCTTGGGGTCGGTATATCAGAAACACAACAGAAGCAGCCTGCTTCTTCCTTTCCACATTGTATTTTAGAGATGTTGCTGATCGTAATCAGGAATTTCAGTTCTATCGGGGTTGCTTTTTGCTAGTCTGAGATTTCTTTGCTCCTAGGAAAGATGATAAAGGCTTCCCTGAAAATCAGGTGAAGTGTTGAATTTTATCAGTAAGTGCACAATCTTAAAAAGAAGAGTTGAAGTAATAATATCTTGCAGACTAATCAGGGTAGCTGCTGAACTGATGCATCTCTTAGTGATGAGTAAATCTATGCGAGTGTTGCTATGGGAATTTGGCTTACCGATGCTGGCTTGAATGCATGGACAGCCCTTATGTAATATTCATGACCTCTAGCACAGCTGCCATTGTAGTTTGTAGGGAAACTGCTAGCAGACCCTGACTTTTAAAACCTGTATTTCTATACATCAAAGCAGTGTTCTCACTCCAGCTGGCATAAGATATAGTCTCTAGGTCTGACACCGTCTGAGACTGTAAGACAACTTGTGAACAGTCAAAGTAGCAAAGGCACTGCCAAGATCAACCTGCTATAACAATGGATAATTCCAGTCATAGAGAAAACATATTATTTAAATAATTTTTGTTTTAAAGTGGATTAAAGCTGGAATTACATTACTAGTTTTGTTTCTTGAGTCAAATGTATAAAATCATTCCAGGCTGTAATATACGGAAAAAAAATTATGTAGTGGCTAGAGTAGTGTAATATTTAATCTAGTGTGATATTTTATTTAGTCTTGTTAATATAAATATATGATATGCATTTGGTGCTTACATTTTAAAGAAATGCTTTAAAATATGTAAATTAAACCTATGCCAGTAGATCTAAAATATGACAGAGTGTGGTTTTCTGCCTTTATTGGTGACTCAGCCCTTCCTCTCCCTGAAACACAGTGAAATTAATGAGGCCGTAACTTCTGTTGGTGCTGCCTGGCTCCTGTGTGGCCCCAGACTGGTGTCCCACAGGCAGCAGGTTTTCCTGCCTGCTCTCCATGGCTGCCTTGCCTTGGCCCTGACCAGCCATCAGGCAGAGCCAGGTGATGCAGCTGTTTTAACTTTTTGCCTCTTAATATTGTACATGTTCGTCCTAAATAAAGTCATTGCAGTTGTATTTGTCACAGGAATTAGAAGAGGGTGACATACATGAATAATGCAGTGATGGAGGGAAAATGATAGTGAATTAAGGGTAGATAAAAAAAACCCTGTTGAACTGTGTCATGATCTTAATGAAAACAGTTTAATGACATCCATTTTCCCTCCTTAGAGTTAGGGAAAACACCTTAACTGAAAAGAAACAGAGTAACGAAGCACACAATGGCACATTGTTAGGAGGATTTTAAGATTTCTAAATGTGGATTTTTGCAGATTCTAAGTCTTCGTGTAATATAAAGACAGAATGTGATGTGCATATCTGATCCGTATCCAAACAGGGAAAATAAAAAAAACCAAAAACTTGTAAGAAAATATATATTCTGGTCATGTTTTTGTTTATTTATTTTATACAAGCATTGCTTCTCTGGAAAAAGGTTAAGCATATTTTGCTGACTCACTTTGCTATGTGACTTACTGAAGGAAGGTGAGGCCACAGGCACGTGTTTGGAATCATCCAGGGATGGAAAATTAAGAGGCAACTAATGAGGCTACCTGCAGGCCAGCAGCTAATCCCAAGTGAAGCAAATCTTCCAGTGAAGCTGTTCCGCTCAAAGCTGAGATGAAATGTTCTCGATTAGAACAGTTTAGCAATGCAAATGCAGAAAGGTTGGCTTGCTTTTGTTTTTTTAGCTAGAACCCCCCCACACATTTTAAGGCATTGGGGATTTCCTTGATATCTTCATAACGCGAAGCATGGGGCTACTCTGGGATAAAGAGGAGCTGTGTTGTGGCAGAGTAGGGCATGGTAACTGTACCCAAATCTAAGGGCTTGTACTGTTACTTTACTGAATTTCCTATTTCCGTAACAACATGAAGCTTAAGCATTTTTAGTTTTAATATATTAAAAAATTGTCATTTCTACAGGAAAAAAAACTTTACAGTTTTGAAGAGTGAAGATTTTTTTGTCCATTCCTTTCAAGTATTCAATTAATTATCCCTTAAAATTTTGCACCAGGTGAGAGGGATGAGATGAAGGGGAAACTATGAGGTACAAGTGAGATCTTTAAATTCAGTACTAAATGAGCTAAAGTCTGTACATAAGAAAGAGAACTTCAGTAATGATTTTTAGCCTGCTCTAATGCTGGTGTTAATAGGAAATCTCAATTCCTCTTAGCTCTGCTTTGTTTACACTCCACCTAACTCTCTACTGCTAGCATCTCTTTAGGAGTTTGTTAAAACTTGAAATATCCGTAGTCTTCGCTTACAATGCTATTTAAATCATTTTTACATTAAGATGGTGAACCACTAAAATTTTGATACCAGATATCCCTTTGCTGGCTGTTAGGCAGTGATACAAGTTGTCACGTTTTGCTTTCTTTATGTGTGCTGTAGTAGTTTGTGGTGATGGCTTATGACTGTGAGTAATAGTGAAGTGTCTGAAGTGTAATGCATTGCCCCCATGCATGGGTTGGAGACCACATCTTTGCAATGTGTAGCAGTCTGGGGTAATGCCTTCATAGCCCTGCGAGGCTGAAGGCATGAAAAAGATTGTCAGGAGCAATTATTCAGCGCAGTGTGCCAAGACTAGTTATTTAAGTATTTATTCACTCTCAGACAGGTTTCACAGCCTCTGAATGACCCCATGCTGCTAGCAGGCAGCTGCAAAGCTAGTTAAGGTATGTCTACTTACGCTGCAGTCGCATTTTTGACAGACCAGAAGGGCCCATCTTCTTGATGTGTGTCCTTACATTATGTCAGCTTGTTCCACCATGGAGACTCTTTTTATTTTCTTTCAATCAGGAGAACATCATGGTGCTGAACAGCACCCAAAACCACAGCAACATACTAGCTGTTGTGTATGGTAATATTTTTCTGATTGACTTCTTGTAATTTGCCCCTTTTGTTTTTTAGAACACTTGCATTGCCTGTTATGATTTAGATAACTAATGTTGCATGTCAGAGTTGCTGGGATTACATAGGAGCTGGCACAGTGGTCTAGCTGAAATAAATGAGGTTTTGATCCAAAAGTACAGTTGCAAATCTGGTTGTTGCTTAGCTGCAGGCGAGTTCTGCATTGCTGGATCTACTTGAATCAGGTTACAGATGCTCTTCATTTTCTTAATTCATTTCTGCTTTGTCTTAGGACTGTAACATTGGGATGTAAAGCAGCTCCCTTTATAGTGCTGTCTGTGACCTATAGTTTTTTTTCTTGTATGTATTCGTGATGTATTTTGTCTTCAGTTTAAATGTATACATTTGTTCTCCACTAGTGCCTATCACTGTGTTGCTTATTTCCCTCAACAGTTTATCCATTGTTATTGTCAGGTTGCATTGTTCAGGGGCTGGAATTGTTTCTTCCAGCGGGGTCTCATGTAACTTGGAATCAAAACATCTGTCATCTCCCATTCATACTGTGATTATGGAGTGATCACATCTGTTTCATACGTATCCTTTCCTCTTCTACTTCTTGGGTCTGAGTAGAGGAAAGATAAGGAAAAAAACCCCAAAAAACCCTGGAAGTGTATTAACACAGCCTAAATGCAGATTACTTGACTGTAGGTAGAGCCTTTAGTATCCTGACGTTCTTCAAATAATCAGTGGAAAGAGATAAATTCTCTACTCCTTGGAGACAATACTGATAAGAAGTCCTGAAGACAAGAGTAGCCCTTCTGCCTCCTCTCACTTGCTCCTTTCCCTTTCCTCTGACTTTTAGCTGTATAGTTAAATTACTGTATAAAAGGCCAGGTTACTTTCTGTAAACCTAAATCAGTTCTTTATTAAAAGAAGTGTTGAAGAAATATTTTAACCACAGTAAGAACTCTAAGCCCAGTACAAACACCCGGGTGCATCTTAAATCCTCATCTGAATGTTTCCCTCCTCCTCCCCCTCCTCCCTTGGGTCTCTGTGGCAGACACAGCTTGTTAGCTGTCAGCCTCAGATTCATGGCTGGCACTGCAGAGGCTACAGCAGAGGTTCCCAAGCTGTGATGTGCCTGTTGCTGGCCAGTTGTACGTGGTGAGAGCTGCATGCTCCCTCCTACCTGTGGCTGCAAAGACAAGCTGCAGAGTAAGAATGGTCAGCCCAGTCCTCACTATGGCTCAGGTGGTGGTGAGCAGTAGGTCCAGGTGTCAGACCAGCTGCTGTTGCAGGGCTCAGTAGAGCCTATGGAGGGTCACATGAATTGTATGAGGGTGAGAAGTGGCTTTGGGGGTGCTCTCTGTGACCAGTGGGGAGTGTGGTTGATGGACTTTGGGAAAGGAGGAATTAGGGAATGCCTTTGCAGGTTGCTTAGGCTGGCACAAAGGTGAGCACTACCGCTGATGTTAGGTAAGCATAGATGCTGCTGGTCACTCTAAACAAAGTAATTTCCAGTTAAGACATAGATGACCTGGCTTATTAACTTTCTTGAGGTTTATAGTGTCTGATTTACCTTTGCCAAGATCTGAAACAGTACACTGTAATCCAGACCTTCACTTTTCTCAGCAGCTGGTCCAACTGTCTGAATGCTGTGGTTTTTATAAGTGCTTAACGTATGTCTTTTCACTTAAAAGAGAACAGTGATTCAGAAATAGAGGGGGCAAATAGGATGTCAGGGCACAGGTCATTGTTAAAGGTAGCTAAAATGTTTTTGATCACCTTAAAGTGAATGCTGAGCTTTTGCATCCATAATTCTTGTTTTGTGGGATCATTTACATAATTCATCTTTTCTACTCTTAATGATTAATGTATATTTCCCATTCCATTCCAGCTTAATGTAGAATCTGTCTGGAGATATTTTGGGGATGTATCTTTTTAAAAATCTTTTATTTTTCTAAAATTAAACATGTACTTGTAAAATGTTTTTAGGGTGGGTTTTACTGATGCAGATTTACAGAAGCATTAGTGCTCTTAGTTATTCTTGAGTTCGGTACAATATAGGATTTATAATGTCTGTGGATCTGGACCTGTGTTTATATCTGTGTGTGTTAATACATACATGTATGCTTTATATCCATATGCACATCCATGTGCATATATGGATATACATTTGTATAGATGTTGGTATTAGATAACTAGCGCTGGGGACTTGAACTGACCATTTACATTCTGCAGATGGTAACTTCCTGCTAATTTTGTTTGCAAGGGGAACCATTGTACCAAAGGCTTAACTTGCGAGGAAATGAAAGGGTTTTATCAGAGAACAAAGTTGTCCTGTGATCAGAGTAGGTAGTGGTCTGCCAAGGGCTTCTGGGAAGCAGGAATGAGATGGAGTAAGGACTTCTGTGCAGGCAGCAGTGGCTCACCCTGCAGAGGTGAAACTTCAAATTTTTTTTTCTTTTTTCATAATTGCAACTTGGTTTAGAACATTACATGCAAGATGCCAATGAGTTCTAACTATAGGTAGCAGTAGAGTGCTTTGGTATAAAATTAGACTGAAGTTAGATGCCAATTCAAAAGCGTTTCCTTTGGAAAATTTAATATTAGTTACATAAGATAGCCAGTGGTTGTGTAAAACTTAAGAAGAATCAGTAGAAGCCCGAAGTAAACTTGTCATACCTGGGAGGAAGATGCCCTGTGTTCACAGGTTAGGAATGTTTTAAGTGCAAATCTCAGTTTCAACTATGGGGAGTGTCTGGATTCTGCATAATTTATAGTATGAGAGAAATTAACTAAAAAACAAGATTCAGAGAGGCCCCCCACTGATGCTTCCTGATATTCATATGTGGAGCCTACAGAAACTTTTGACCTCCAATCCTACATTGACATTTTCCTCCATCATTCCATAGCCACCTGGGTTGTGTTCCCAAATTTAGTATGATACAGAATATGCAATGCATAAGCCCTGTATTTCATACCTTTAATGTAATCAATCCTGAGGTAAATTCTATATTCTGAGATGTATTTTAGGCTGCCACAAAATATCAAAGATCAAACAGACGTTTATTCCTTGTGAAAGTATGGATTGCAATTTCTCTTTCCCCTCCATTTTTTAATGTCACCAATAGGTTTTAGTCCTACAACATAAACTGCCTAGTTTTATTTTTACTTAACGTGATTGAACAAGTTAATCTCTAATAGCAAGTAAAGAAGCAATCAAATCCTTGTGCTGGCTCTGATATGTAAGGCTCTGATATGTAATCTTAACATACAAGTTTTGGGTGGCACTCTCTAGCTTTAGATGAGCTAGTACCCACTGAAATATTGCTTACAGTTATTTTTCTTAAAAACTTTTCTCTTGCCAAACAGATTAAGAGGGTGATAGTTTCACCCAGTATTTTTTATTTAAGTCTGGGTTTACTGGTAACAAGGCACGTGCAAATAGTACCTGCGTTTTAAAAAAGTGATACAATGCCAAGCAATACAACTGTGCAGACAATTCAGATTAATACCGCTGGAAAGAATCCAAGAGTTTCTCGGTTTTCTTTTTCTTTACTATATCCAGCTTTACTTTACTCAGTCTCCAGCCATCCACATTTGGGTAATCGTAGTACACTAATCGTTATGTTACATTTTTGTTTATTCTTTTGCTTGTCTCCACTAACTGGCATTAAAATACAAATTTCTCATTTGATTATTCTCAGAAGCGAGACACATGTCTCGCTTGATGGAATGTTTGGTGAAATTAAAATTTCCCATCTTTCTGACTCTTATGAAATGACCTTTCTGTCCTAACAGTTTAACCCATGGTTTAGGAAAGTAAAATTCATACTTTTATGTTCTTGGAAAAGTATGATAGTACACTGATGGAAAACCAAAATATCTAACTTAAATATATGACTAAAATACATATCAACAAGGCTGACCTTTATTCTTGTATTGGGAATCTTATCAGGTAGACAACCATTTTCAAGTTGATTTTTTTTTTTTTTTTTTTTTTACTCTATTGAGAATCCAAAATCCAATCTGAAAACTTATACCTTATTTTCAGTGTTTTGAACAGATCTTCATTTGGCAGGTATGGAAAGCAAGGATGTACCCCATGCTTTGAGGTTTTATTGTGCAAATGTACTTGTGTTATTGACTGCAAACCAGCCTTTTTCAGGAAAGCAGGAAAAGCAAAGGGGAAAATATCTTGAAAGAGAAGATGAAGTATCAAACTGCAACTCTTTGATTATTTTGACTGTAGATGTCAGATTGTTGAAGTGAGAGAGGAGATGCGCCTGATGCCTTTTGGCTCCATCCATTCTGCCAATTATTTGAAAACTGAGTTTTAAGAAGTTGTTGGATTCTGATATTTTGCTGGCGGTAAAACAGACGAACACAAAGCACTCGGGGTTACTGTAAGTCCCAGTCACCTCTGTCTGTCGTAAGAGAAACACTCCCTGACTGAAATGGAAATGAGAAGAAACCTGCCATATTGCAGATCAGCTGTGCACATTGCTTTTAATAATCAGTAGTAATAAATGGCAGTAATTGGAACGGCAAATGTATTTCTGACTTTTAGTAGCAGTCAAATTACAGCTGAAAGTATCCTTCCCAGAGGAGTTTTAAGGGAGCTTACCATATTTTTCCCAGCTCTTTCATTATTATGACCCTTTATTCCCTTTTTGGAGCAAGGCCTGTGACTCACTACTAAGTAAAAATTTTCTTGCTTTCTCCTCTGGTGTCTCCTGGTAGTTTAATCCAGTTGAGATGTCACACAGAGCCATCACGGAAGTGCTCAACTGTATTGCTTACTATTTTCTGCCTTCTCTTGCTTCCTCTCCAGTGCTCGAGATGTCTTCTGCAGGCACAGGGATGTGACATTAGGTTCCCTTACAGGAATTCAAAGAAGAGGAATATTTCCAGTGCCTGTCCCCACTCAGCTGGTAGTGATCTGGGGACCCAGATTACTCCAGCAGCTTGTGACAAAGGATATGGCTGCTTCCCTGTTGTGAGGATAAAGCCATGAAACTGTGCTGGTGTTATATGGCTATGTATGTGTTGAACTCAAATGCAACTGAAACCCTTACTTGTTCCTCCAAAAGGGAAAGATTCCTTACTCCTTGTTTTCAGTTCTTCTCAGCATTAAGTCACCGAGCATATAACTGTATCCTTGCTGTTTGCCTTCCAAAGCAAGAGTTTATCTTGTCATTAGGCTCAGTGGTGGGTTAAATCTTCAAGGAAAGCTCTAAAACCTTTCTCTTTCTTTCTCTTGGAAGCCTGTGGTTGAGGTACAGACCTGTAAGCAAGGAAAGGTTAGGGAAGGGTAAACGGGGCAATATAGTTTTGGAGAGGAACAGACAGAATGTGGATTGATTCACACAGCCTTGTTCTGTGATTCAGCTTGAAGAAAATCTGATGGGTGGAGATGCAGGGAATTAAACGTTGGCATTCTTGAGGAGGTTTGAAAGGCTCGACGTTTACCTTTTCCCAGATTTGAGTCTTTCCCTCACACCTTTTGATTGTGCTTCATCTCTCTAGCAGTGTAGTTTCATGGCAGTGGCTTTGGCTCCAAAGCTTTAGTTAAAGAAGTTTCCATCTGCAGCTGCTCCGTTCATTTATGTTGGTAAGGTTATTGCTAAGCCAGGTGAGTTAACCACAGTGAGCATGGTGCAGCCTCACAGGCAGCAGTGTGGTGTGATCGGGGGGTGTGGATGGAGCCTCAGTGCTCCATACTACAAGACCAAAAAAGTACATGTACCCTTTCCAGATGAGAAATCCATTTTCTCCTGCCTGCGGTAGGATCTTGCACTTAACCTGCTGCTCGTCCTAGGTTCCAGTACAGCAGCACATAGTGTTCATTCTTCATCTAAGTGAATTTGATTGCTCTTCAGGACTTTCCTTCAGAAGGTAACTTGTTACTTAATCTGAAGAAAAGGAGAAAGACAAAAGAGCATACAGCTTTATCTGCTTAACACTGGCGTGAATTAAGATCTTATTTTTGTCTCAAAAATGACATTTCAGTATTTCTTCCTGAATGCCCCTTGCAAATCCAGGCTAGAAATTTTGCCTGGTGCAATCTTGTGGATAGTTGTGTTCCCACAGTCAGAAGTAAACCAGTATTTTCTTTTCAAACTTCAGTGTGTGTTGCAGCAATTTCCCTGGATTCACGAGCTATAGGCTCTCTGCAGGACTGTTGCACACTCGGGCAGGAACAAAGACAAGCATAATTCAACAGCTGGAACATACAACATTGGTAGCGTCCTGTATGCATCTTTCAAGTCATCACAAAGACATTTTTTGATACCTTTTCCTGTGTTTTATTCATCACTGGGTATGTGAAGCTATGATCATTAATTCTAGGCACTGCGAATGTTTGTCCTTGTACGTGACTCCCACAGTTTCTCCCTGTATGTTTTAATCCTGATTTGAAGCTCTCACCACAGTGGCCTTTTGTCAGAAAAAGCAAACCTCCATGTAATAAATCATGCCCACGAAAGCAAACTCTTATGTGAGAGCCTGGAATTGCAGAGGTGAAGGGTCTGTATTTTATTCTCAAATATTTGTATGAACTAAAATTCATCCTATGTGTATTAACAGTAGAAATTTTATTAATTGCAAACACAAAGACACATCTCATTTTGAAAAGCAATTAAAAAAAAATTCAATGTCTTACTGATACTGTCAAGCTTCTTATGCACATCTACAAGACAAAATAACTTCAAGTCCTAAATCTTCTTTGAGACATTGCAGAAAGCTTATAGTTGTTTTAATCAAGCTCTAGAGCTTATTAAAAAAATACTATTCTGATTCTTTTCAGAAGCTCTGAAAAAGAAGCCTTGATTTTTTTGTCAACAAACTCATTTCTTTTCAGAAATTTCTGTAAAGCATAGCTAACTCAAGAAGTTTCATGTGAAAACCCATAAACAATTCTTTTTCCTCTGTTGAAATTAATAGGTTTGTTTTGAATGTTTGAAGTAGAAGTAAAACAAACAAGGTGACAAAGTACACACAAGGATTTATGTGACATTAGCACAGTAAAATAAAAGTTCGTGTACTGATCCCTCTTCTGATGCATGTCTGTCCTGGGTTGGGCCCAGGTTAATTATCACCAGCAGCTGCTGGCCCAGGCAGTTGGGAGAAGCTGCAGGTGGGAGGGGCCACAGCTGAGATAAACAACCCAGCCAGCCAATGGGATCTCTGATACCACACAGCCCTGCCCCTATATAAGGGGAGGGCTGGCCCAGGACTGGGGGAGTGTCTGTTTTGAGCTTGTTTCTACATGCAGCAGCTTCACTGTGGTTGAAGCAGGGAAAGTTGGCATCTCGGGAACAGGTAGAGCTTATCCAGTTTTTATTACTTGCTGTGCGTATTATTTCATTAGTACTGTTTTTGTTACTGACATTTAATTTAACCTTTATCTCAGCTCCTGGGGTCTTGCCTTTTATTTCTTCCTCCCAGTTCCCCAGGAAGGGGTGTGAAAGCAGTGGGTGAATAGCAGCATAGTGTTTAGCTGCTAGCAGAGGTTAAACCATGACAAGGTCAAAGAAGGATCTAAGCATTTATGAGAAATGGGAGAGATCTAGGTTGGACACCATTTCTCCTGGTTTATAGCATGGAGTTACATTTGTTTCTCTTGCTCCGGTTTGTGGGTTTTTTTTTCTGGTCTTCTTATGAAGCCATCTTAATTGAATAAAATAGAATATCATCTCTTGTGTATGTTGGCAGAAACAAGTTGTCTACTTCATATGTTCTGACCTTTTTCCTTTCTTTAACTTATGTAATGTATTTGCTAACAAGCTGAAAGTTTATGTGGAAATAGAGGAAGGAGGTCTTATGAAGTTACTGAAAACTATTGATGTTCTTTTTTCAGTGGAAGAACTTGAATGAAAATAGAAGATAATGTATTACAGCATCTTGGGGCAGTTCAGAACATACTATTTGAATTTAATTAGGAAATTAAGCAGCTACTCAAGGTCTAAGACCCAAATTTATCATGTTCAAAGAACATAAATTTAAGTAAGCAGTCTGGTCACACATACTCATTTCAAGAGAGTCAAAATATGTTTCTGTAGAATTTTGTCACTTATTGCAGAATTCTAAGCCTTAAAAATGTGGGTTTTTTTTTTTTTTACTTCTCACTCTTGTAATATGTTTTTGCTTAAATAAAGGAGCTTTAAGTTTGGGGGTTTTTTATTAGCATTTTCAGTACATTCAGTATTCCTTGTGACTTAAGTTCTTCACATTACATATAAGGTTTGAGATCTTTACTGAAGTATGAGGCCTTCAGTACAACAAAAAGAAGAGAAACTGTTGGAAGACCCAGCAAGTTAAGTGCATGAGCTCTCTTAGCATCCCCTGAGTAGCTACTGTGTGTTGCTTTAGCTATATTAAGGACAGAAACAGCTCTAGCAAATGCTCGGCCCTGTGTGAAATCACTATCAAGTATGTACTGGAGAGAAACCTTTTGCAGAGGTGGGGGATGCACATGTTCTTGCATAAGACTGTCAAATTTAGCAGTGAGATGAATAACACCCATAGAAATTTCATGTGTGGAGAGTAACGCTTCTCTAATTAGCTGTAGAATGCCAAACGATCGGTACTAAACACTGTATTACAGCAGTAGGCATCTCTGTAACTATCACTCCGTCATATTAAAGAGACTGATGGATGTGGTGGTCAGTGGTGTTTTGGGGTGTCCCAGAGCTCTGTTGAAGCTCAGCCTGTTTCTGTACTTTGGCTATTTTACAAACCTTTGAAAATCATCTGTCTTTGGTCAGCCTGAAACAGGTATTGATTTTGGGTGATCTTCATAAAAAAGAGGATTATAAAACCAGAAAATAGTTGAAATGATTCTACTAAACCAGCCACTTACTCTGTCACATCTCTTGCATAAAACACACTTGTCATAGAAAGTATTAACACTTACGCCTTGCTCATCCTTTGCTGACACTTTCTTTACATGTTTGCTTTCATTGAGTTTTTCAGAGCAAGTAGACCTGCTCTCGTGACTGTAGGTTCACCTCTACTGGATGATAGTTTTTGCTGAGTTGTGTTTATAGTGTTTTCCAGTGCCAGATTCATCTGATGTTATCTGTAGTGGTACCAAATACTTGTAGTTCACTATATATTGACTGAGGCACTCTGTGTTTACAGAAAGTTGTTTCATTTTGCAAGGGGACAGAGGGGATAAAAACCTCATCAATATTCATTGAACAGTCTGCAGATGTTTCTGGTTTTTTTTTTTATTATTTTATTCCATTCCATGCCTTGACTAGCAGCTCAAAGATTTAACAACCTTGCTAAAAGCCAGCTCAGACTGGCATGCAAGAAGCCAGCTGTGGCCAGTGAATAATGCTTAGACCTATACTGACGCTGACTTGCTCCCAGCCAGCTACTTTGAGACCTGGTTTCAGCCCCATTTCAGGGAAGAGTTCCTTGGAATAACTTCATTACAAAGCAGATTTAATAGATCTGTTTTGTAACACACACATAATGCTTAAATTAGTAAGTGCACCCTCAGCAAGTTTGCAGATGACATCAAGCTGTGTGGTGTGGTTGACACACTGGAGGGAAGGGATGCCATCCAGTGGGCCCTGGACAAGCTCAAGAAGTGGGCCCATGTTAACCTTATGAGGTTTAACAAGGTCCAGTGCAAGATCCTGCACCTAGGCTGGGGCAATCCCAAGCACAAATACAGGCTGGGTAGAGTTTGCATTTGAGAGTAGTCCTGAGGAGAAAGACTTGGGGCTGCTGGTTGATGAAAAGCTCAACATGAGCCAGTGGGGTGTGAGTGCAGCCCAGTAAGCCAACCCTATCCTGGCCTACATCAAAAGAAGTGTGGCCAGCAGGTTGAGAGAGGCAGTTGTCCCTCTACTCCACTCTCATGACACTCCATCTAGAGTACTGCGTCCAGCTCTGGAGCCCCCAACACAAGAAGGACATGGACCTGTTGGACTGTGTCCAGAGGAGGGCCGTGAACATGATCAGAGGGCTGGAACACCTACCTCATCTACAAGGACAAGCTGAGACAGTTGGGGCTGTTCATCTTGGAGAAGAGAAGGCTCCAGGGGGACCTTACTGCAGCCTTCCAGTATCTGAAGGGGGCCTGTATGGAAGCTAAGGACAGACTCTTTACCAGGGCTTCTAGTGATAGGATGAGGGGTAATGGCTTTAAAGTGAAAGAGGGTAGATTTAGATTAGAAATCAGGAAGCAGTTCCTCACTGTGAGAGTGGTGAGACACTGGAACAGGTTGCCCAGGGAAGTTGTGGAAGCTCCATCACTGGATGTGTTCAAGCCCAGGTTGGATGGGGCTTGGAGTAACCTGGTCTAGGGGGAGGTATCCCCCTGCCATGGCAGGAGGGTTGGACCTAGATGATATTTAAGGTCCTTTCCAACCCAAACCATTCTGTGATACCATGACATTATTATTAAATCTCAGATTCAAATTCAGAGGAATAGAAGTATATTTTAATGTCATTATAGAATTAAAAAAAAAAAAAAAATGTCATATATTTAATGGACCCTAAATCACTCCTACTTTTCCCTAAAGTTGTGAGGTGGTAGGCTGTAGATGCAGAAAGGCAGTTTTGAGTAACATATTTTGTTTACTGTTCAATGTTTAAATTGTAATGTGAATTCTGTATTCAAGCCTGGGCTAAGTCATTATATTTAGCTTCAAGCAGAAGTTAGCAGATATGCTTTTGCAATTTTTTAACATTACTCTGATCAGTTTAGAATGCCTATCAAAGCAGGCACTTATTACATATATAATGTATGTATGCAAACAACAGATACAGGTAAAAAAGTGAGCCTGTGGTGACTGTGAAATAAGTCGGTTTGTTTATTAGTAGGCTACACCAAATTTCTGCACATTAAATAGTGAAAAATTCTTTCAACTTTGTTCATGGATTACATTTTGACTTAAAAGTGCTGTTAGCTCAATTTCTTAAAAAAGGCATGAAATAAAGTGTACATTTGAACAAGAAACATTTTCCAAATATGTTGTATTTAAATGTGTTTGTAAGCAAAATGAATTAACAATTATTTTGATTTTTTTTTTTATTGGACTGCATTAATCAGTTAATGCTGTAAACTTTATGCAGCATTTCTACAGATGAATGCTACAGTCCAGCCCTCTTGCTGGAGAAGCTTTTATGTGACTGCATGGTGAAATAAAACTGAGAATTATTAGCGTTAAATGTTACCTAACGAGGATAAAATAGGTACAAGCGGTATCAGTTTTGTGATCCTGTTCGCCCCCCTGCCATCCAAATTGTGGTTTGGGACCAGAAGAAAAGACATAATTTGGGGGTCATGGGAAGACGGCATTTAATTTTGATGAAGATGTTTGCTGAAAAGGATTAAAAATGAGCGTACAACTGTGGCCTGAAGTATATTCTGAATTAGAGTTAAATTTCATTACTTAATTACCCTTGAAAGTACATTTAAAAGACTTCACTTCATAAATGATCAGTATATGACATCTTATTCAGGGCCATTCATCTCACCTCGGTGTTTCTCAAACAGGTACTTTATAGAGGGCATAGCTAATTTATATGTGGACATAAATGGACTGGCCCTAATTCTCTAAAGTGCAGGGACTGTCTAGATTTCATCACCACAGAGGATTGCATCCTGATCAATGTTTTGTTTGTTGTACAACTACAACAGCTCTGGCTCATGGTGGGCTTACCCTAATTTTCTCCGTATATTTTACTTGGCCTGTTACTGTCTTCAGATTTCTAAACCTGTCCTCTCCCCTTTTCCTCAGTTTCTCCTTGTTAGTCATGGTGATGAGATGCGTTACATCCCAGGCAGTGTGCCCTTCCTCCATGCTTGGCTGGAGCATCTCCACAGGCAGGTAGTGATATGTAGGGGGTGGGAGCTCCTCCTGCTACAGGTGAAAGAGGCATCAATCATCACAGTAAGAAAATGTCACTTTTTCAGATCTTGAGAGCTGCCTCTTGTGTTGAGTTTAAAGAGAGAGGAAATTATGAGGGGAAGGATATGACCTCCTGTGCAGAAATTCCTTCATCACTGGTATTTGGCTTTTCTGCTGTGGAAATAAAACCATGTTGACAGCACACATCATCTACCCTTCATATCTAGTCTAGTTGCTGCAGATTTTCTTAACTGCCTTTATTCATGTGTTTGCCAGTCAGTCAGCAGGTTGGGTAAAATTCACAATGAATGTATAAAGCTGCCTTGAGACAGAGCAGGAACTCTATGCTTTTTGCCAGCAGTGAAAAAAGGGATCATTGGGAAGTGGGAATTTTTTCCAAATGCACACTTGTATGATCTCCTTACAGTTCTTTGGTGTGGTGGGGTTTTTTTTGGGTTTTTTTTTTTTTTAGCTTCTCATTGTAAGCTGGGCATTTAACCCATTCCATTTGCCTTTCTGTAAGTTATCAACATTTTCTCTAAATTCAGAATGTCTTCTGTCCAAAGGTTGATTTTAACCTCTAAAAATACGTAATATATCGCTCATATTTCAAAAAGATGGACACATCTCTGCAGTTAAAATTGTGTGTCTTTATGTATATAAATTTAATTATTTTCAAATATCAAGTTTTAGATCTTTTAAATGCTCATGTTTCAACTAGCAGATTGTCAAATTACATCACTGTGGTGGTGTCCTGTATGGAAAAAGGCAGCTGAATTCATGTAAAATAAATGACAAGTTTTGTTTTATAGTGTAGGAGAACAACAGACTGAAAATGTAGCCAGTAAATACCTCGGATCATAACTTGTTTCACGTGTCTGGATTTCCTCTCAAGGCACGAACCTTCCCTCTCCCCTCCTCTTTGATGGCTTTAACTTGACTCAGTGCTGAATTCTCTAGATGTAGTTTAAGATTTATTACCGCCTGGTGTTTCATAATGTTGTATAGATCACAGTTGGGAACTATTTCTATACCTTTATAAAACACATGCTGATCTTAACTTTAGGACACAGATTTTTTTTTTTTTTTTTTTTTTTTCTTGATGAATTAAATGTTGGAATCTGGGTGGGGGGGGGGGATGTACCTGGTTTTGTTTAGCTCAGGATAGTTTGAGTGGTCGGGCCGTGATC
>JAAGNO010020575.1:0-26185 GCA_033439905.1 Ceryle rudis | reverse complement strand
TTCCTAATTCCTGGGCAGGCCATCCTAAAGTCAAGAAAGGGAATCTTTCTTCAACCTTATATTCTTCTTGAACATGGGTTAGAATTTAATTAGGGGATATACTTATTATTTCTCCTCCAATTTTCCCTTGCACATAGCCCCATTACTTCTTGCAATATTCTTGTTTGCATTCTTAAGACCATATTTCTTATGCCTGTGGAATTCTTTGAGTGTGTCTTGATAGAGAAAAAAAGAAGTCATATCAAGACATGAATTAATCCCTCTTAATATCTTTGTTTAATAGGTTCATGAGGTAGGAGATTACCTGCTCTTACCTTCCTCATTAATTGAGGAAAGAGACATTTGCAGAGGACATTTCAGCCTTCGGGACTTGATCTACCTCCTTTGTAACCTACAGTGCTAGAGTTCAACTGCCTATGATCTTTGTGCATTTTGGTGCAGCCCAGCTGTGTGACCTTGGCTTAGCATTAATGAGAAGAACTGTTGAATTCTAAAAAGACTAGGCAAGCTAAGACCTTGCATGATAAAGGAAGTAAAAATAGGCAGAAGTGAAACTGTTGAGACTAAAGGTATTTCAGGACTTGAAATTACATGAAAGAGTATAAAAGCCCAAGAAAAAAAACAGAGTCAGAAGGTAGCGATTCAGCAGAAATCAGGAGTACTGGAGAAAATATTCTGCACTTGAGTGATAACTGTCTGAACAGTAAAAATTCACTGGGAGTCACTACTGTAATGCAAGCTTGATTATCTGAGTAGCATAATAGTCTAATTTTCATGTATACTGTGTGTGTTAGCCAATACATAGCTCTTGTATATTCTTTCATATATGATTCTTACAAAGTATTTTTTCACATGGCAAAATATACCTGAAAAGACAAAGGTGCAGCTGGAGTTCCCAGTGTCTCTTCTCTTACTATGCAGAGAAGTTAGAAAACTGGTTGGTGTTAAAATTCAGATAAACCCCATATATAATGGAAGTATGCAGGATTTTATGATGGGTTAGCAGTCTGTGACCACTCAGATTTGCAGTGATAATTACAAATTCATAGACCACAGCTGAGGAGCTGCTGTTCTTGAGATTTCTGCATTGCATAAAAAAAAATAGAATCAGACCTTTTATTATTGAGTCATATGTTGAACTTTTTATATTGACAATTTCCTACATTTTCATGAGCTTTGAGCTTGAAAATGTGGGTTTGTGAGGTTTTTTTTTTTTAACAGTAGGAAAAAAAAACCACAAAACCCAATGATCTGATGCATATTTATTTGACTTTTTAAATAACTTTTGAACTATAAAACATAGATGAAAAATGTATTCATATTTTCTTGTGTACACTGTCTCACAGGTCTCAGCCATTAATGCTGATAGCATTGCTTAATGCAGAAACTGATCTTAGAAGGGTTTGGGATTTTGTCACTGTTGTTGTTTTTTGTTGTTGTGGTATTTGTTTTTTGTTTGTTTGTTTGATTATTTGTTTTTATTTTGGTTTGTTATGTTTTTTTCTCCTAACATCCAGCCTACTGGCAATTTTATGTCTTTTTTTTTGTTTGTTTGTTTTGTTCTGTTTTGTTGCTGTTGTTTTTAATTTATTTTCTGAAAAGGGATAGTTCCTTTCTTTAATTTTTATTTAATTTTCCATGTATTTAGAAATATTTTTTACTTTCTCTGTTTTATATTTTATCTTTATTCATGTCCTTAGGGTGTACTCTGAAATAAAAAATTATAGACAACATAGAGATTTAAAATAATAACAGTAAAATAATGTTAAAAGAATTGGATGCTATTCATCCTTACAGAAACTAGCACACTGACATTAATTTAGTTTGTAGAGAAAAAGAAATTCAATAATTAATTTATATATCTGGTTTTATTTCATTATTTTACAGCATATTCTTCTCAGGTATTGAGAAATTGAAAGGATAATGTTCCCTAATTTCAATATAAATTCAAACATTCTGTCTAGTATGCCATTACAAATAAATAAAAAAACCCAAAAAACAACAAACTAGTAAAATATATAGTGATCTAAATTTGAAATTCTTATCCAAATATCATCTTCATATATTCTTAACATGATTTTGATGAAATTTCACCCATTATCCTACAGAAAACGTTGCAGGATATTTTACTTCTGAAATACATCTGTCAGAAATGTTGGAGCCTATGGAGTTAGAAGTCAAATCATGCACTTTGAATTACATCTGGGAACAAAGCAGAAGACCAAAATGCTTCTGTAATGAACCAGTATTTATTAGATGTAAATTGATGTTTTTGTAACTTTCTTCAAGCACAGCTGAAGTTAATTCCAGACATAGACACAAGAGGCAAAAAACATAAGAGTGGTGGAGCTTGCTCACATCTTAGAAGGAACATTTTAGTTTTTCACTAAGATAAGAAAATATTTGTGTCTGTTGATGTCAACTAAAGCATCTAGGACTATTCAAGACTTAACAGTTTAAAATTGTAAAATCAAATGTAAAATGTCTGTTCCTGTGAAACAGACTGCCTGGGTTTTGTATTCTTTTGTTTGTTTGTTTGTTTAATCTGCTAGGTTATCCCCTATTAGCCTGAACTATGAGGTTGGGCTATTTGATTTTTTACCTTAGGTGGACATGCCAGAAGACACCAAAGACAAGTTATCTCTGAAGACAGGCTTTATTAGAACTCAAAATAATAAATTAGAGCAAATAAGGGAGTTCTTTGAAATGGGATCTATACACGCCGAGAGATCAGCACAGCATAAAGCCCTGCCTGATGCATTTGCAAGAGAAAATTGTGTTTTCGATAAGTCCAGATTAACCTCAGGGGAGACATCTCCCAGTCAGAGCTATTGCAAAGCAGGCTAGATGTCATCATCACAGACAAATGTTCTGTATTAATTTTCAGAAAGACCACAGAAAAATTAGTATTTGATGATGTTTACTTTCACTGACATAAAGCACAGAGGTATTAGCAAATGTGCACTGCTGACAGCAGATCATAGAATCATTAAGGTTGCAAAAAATCTTGAAGATCATCAAGTCCAACCACATACTAAATATTCTAAGGAACACTGAACCATTTCCTGAGGTGATGCATCTAGATGTTTTTTAAACAGCTCCAGGGATGGTGATTCCACTGCCTCCCTGGGCGGCCTGTTCCAATGCCTAACCACTCTCTCTCCAAAAAATTTTTTTTTAATATCCGAACTAAACCTCCCCTGGTGCAACTTAAGCCTGTTTCGTCTTATCCTATCACTAGTCACCTGGGAGAAGAAAACAACACCCACCTCACTACAACATCCTTTCAGGTAGCTATAGAGAGCAATAAAGTTTCCTCTCAGCCTTCTCTTCTCCAGACTAAACAACCCTAGGTTCCTCAGTTGCTCTTCATAAGACATTTTCTCCAGACCCTTTACTGGCTTTCTTGATCTCTGAAGGGCCATGAAAACACAATGCCTTGCACCACAGCACAGGGGAACAGGGGGTACACAGTGCCTGCACAGTAGCTCTCAGAAAGGATTTCACTGGCCATCCTTCAAATCAGATATAGGCCTACTCTTCCTGGTTTTTATTATGTTGTTCTTTTCAATCTCCCTCATGTTATGCACAAGGACAATGCAAACAAAACCACTCACATTTAATATAAGATTATTTGTCAAGAACCTGAAGACCATTAGAGCTGCCATTAGGACCACAGAAAGGAATACTGCTTGATATTTAAATGCAGGTACCAGGATGCTAATGCTGGCTTGAGAAGCCACTAGCACTTCAGCCCTTTCTGCTTGTCTTCTCAGTGTTATGATGATCATCAGGTTCATCCACCAGGTCCACAGCATCAACTATCATTGGAACCAGCTATTATTTCTGTAATTATAAAGTGTGTGCGAGGAGAAAATTCCTAATACCACATCTCCTGCACACCTTGGCATGGATGCAAGTAAATATATCAAAGTACATGACTAAGGCCTTCAGAACAGGGCCATGTATAAACAAGTGTTACTGTGTGTTAATGACTTCAGTGATGACAGAAAGTTACAGAGTAGTAAATGCAGTGCACTTGGTATATTTTACTTGGAATGGGATACTACTTGACATGACATTCCCCAAACTTCTGGCTTAGCCCTAGCACAGAGGCAAATATATGATCCAGATGAGAATCTGACCTCACCTTTTCAAAGGCACTATTACCTTCACAATTACCTTGTATGATTGTGACAAGAGAAAATAAAATTTTAACTGTTCACCCAGCCAGTAAATCTTGCAGTAGCTTGTTTTCTCTAGCAATAACACCTCACCCAAGACATGACTTGCTCAGAAAGAAAAATCCTTAAAATGTTCCAAAAGTCACTAATCTTCCATGAGTCTTAAACTGCTCTTTTTCCATCTTGGAGTTTCAGGGACTCTGTAACTTCTTTGAAGGTTCCCAATTATAAATCTTCTCATCCAATCAAAGAATTGGAAGTACATGATAATTTTCAATAAATGATACTGTAACACCAAAATGACACTGGTTTCAAACCAAGAGTATCAAACCCTTTGTGATCAATATTTTCCAGGCAGAACTTGAGAAAGCAAGCTGAATAGTGAGGAAATTCAGAGCAGGAATGGCATGCTTGAAGTCTTTCATCGAGCAGAAAAAAAAATTAATGTACTTAGTACTGTGTCAGAGTGAACAGACATTACAAATTGTCTTCAGCAGAAGAGGAACTCAGATCTGCAAACAGATTGTAAGAGAAACAGAACCAAGAAATTTCTAAGTTGGAGTAGTTGAGCTGGAGAGAAAGAGTAATATAAGAACCATCTAAAATTATCAATAATCTTATAGTTGGTGTACTTCCTTAATTGTAAGCAAGAGTCAAAATTAATTCTCTATGTTAAAAATCAGAAATAGAGTCAACCTGGATCCTCATCACCAGCAGTATTTTCCAAACCCGTATGAAAACAAATGTTTAGATCCATCAAACTCGTTCTCATCAACATCGTACGAAGGTCTTGTTCACTTTCGAAATGTCTGAAATTACAGCAGTTAATTATAACTTGAGGTTGGAATGATCTTGCTATCATTGCTGGCTTTGAAGGGTAATATTAAAAATGTGTGAGCTTCAGGAAGATGGAATTTTTAATTTTCACTTCAACCACCTACTGTGTCTCCTCAAGGCTTCATATTCTTCGTTTAACAATGTTTCAGACTGCTTTTTCCACACTTAGTAGGATAATTGACATGTATGTTTTGAAAAGTGATCAGGGGATTTTGGTGGATGGGTAAGAACAATAACTGCTCAATAATTCCATTAGAAGAAAACTAAACTTGCACAGAATTAATAAAAACTTTATGCAATTTCACAGACTGTTAGCGTCTGAATAAAAATAAAAAGCACTGGAGGGTTCCAATTCCACATTCTTTTTGGAAATGTGACAATATTGCCACTGGTTTATGTTTGGCAGTAGTGTTCTCCATAAAAGAGAGGGTCATTGTTGGTTTTTTTGTTTGTTTTCACAAGGTATCCTTGTATTTCAATTTGCTACCCATGTACCAGGTACTGTCTACTCATTCTACTATTTCGTCCAATATTCTTAATTGTTTTACTCATGTAAATACTAGAGGGAAAAACAAAACAAAACAAAACAAAAAGCAAATCTCTAGATGTCTTTGGCACAGGTTCTAGGAGTAAGAGAAAACTAATTAGCAGTTTTAACTCCTGAGTTGCTTCCTATCCATACATTATAGGCTGTAATATTGAACTTTTTGTTGTGCTTGGGGCGTGACAGGTCGTCCCCTTCTTTTTTTAAGGTTCTTCACAAGTAAACTTCCAAAGTCAAAACTGAAGGTTTATCTTTTCCAAGTGTTGAGTCTTTCACAAAATAAACCTTCTACAGACAATTTCGCTTCCTTAAATGAAAGAAATCCCAATCTGATCTATTTCTCTGATTTCAGTAGTAGAATTACTGACCAGGCAGAGAAGACAATGCTGTTATTAGGCCACAACCAAGGTCAGATTTGGTTATTCTATTTTTTTCATTGTTTATTTGCATTATGGCATCTTCTGCAGGGTATACTCAGCTCTACAAACGAATACAAAAACTTCATCCATTCCTGTTAGAGTTTCATGCATGTTTTCAAAAAGGGAGAACAATCTTCCTTAAAAGAGTTGATAATTTTTCATCTGACTTTCATCTGAAGATGGTATTGTAAGTCCTAACACTAGTGACAAAACCCAGTAGATTTTAAAGCTTAAGTCTAAGGAAGATAGGGCTGAAAATATGCTCAGATGCAATGTTCATGACCAAATTACTTTCATGGTCCTGCTAAGTTATTATTTTTGAGAGCTTTTCTCCTCCTAGGGGCTTAAAAAGAAGTCATTCTTCTATTTTGTTTCATCTGCAACAGTAATTTATCCTTGTGTAATCTTTCATCAGCAAAATCTATCAATGAATAACAAGGTTTACTATCGGAAGTGTGGTTGGTTTTTCTTCATTTTATTTTTCATTTAATAATAACTATAACCTTAAATTTGTGATAGACAATGGCACTGCATCATTTTGAAGTCTTTGCAATGCAGTGTATACTATCCTTGTTTCTATCTGACTCAATATTACAACACGGTTTAATAATAAAAATCAATATTCTGAATTACATTAAACTGTTAAGAATTATCAAAATTGATCTCAATCCAGGTTTTCTCAGTTAAGGAAAGCATTTCAGTAGCATCAGAACTGCATCTTCAAAGGTTTTTAACTGAAACAGTGTGGAAGGGGAAAACCTACCCGCTTTTAAAAGAGTACACACATTATTCTTATTTCAATCCATTTCTATTACAGTGCTTATTCTATTTTATTTTTATAGCTAAGACAGAGAATATCTAGTCTAGCTATCCTGATAACATGGAAGTAACAGTTCATATGATACAGTAGTTTTGATACACAGATACATGTGTCCATACTGGTCACTATATTTTGTGTCATCATTCACCATTTCTTTTTTTATACTTCTATATTAATACCCAGCTTCTCAAAATGTTTTCATGCATGAGGTGTCTCCTCTGGTAGGGAAAGAGTAACACAGAACACGTATAATAGTCAGAATACTGGGAAAACAAATGTCTTAATGAATGTAAGGCATACTGCCATAACTTACATGAGAAAAAAAATAGTGATCACACCAGGCAAGAACAATTTAAAATATGTTCAGTGTTTTGCAATGTATATTTTGGTTTTATATTTCTTTCTGAACCCTGTTTCAAGACTGTGTTGGTGAAGAACTGAAATGTGATGGACTCATTCTATTCACCATTATCGATCTTCAGTGCTCCTTGCAGAAAACTGAAGAATATGTAACCTATTGAATCTACCTACCAGTATTACCTGAACAGAACTGAACAGGAGCTATGAAATGACAGTTGTTCAGAGGAGATAGATATATACATGTTTACTGTCTCACAAGATCCTTAATAAACAAATGCATCAGAAAACCATGATGCTGGTTTTACATGTCACTGAATCCCCAGCTGGAGAAAGCAGGAAAATAATATGACACACTCTTCCTGGTTACTTCAGCACATTCAGAGATGAGCTCTGTGTCATTAAGACTGAGTTTCTAAAATGTCTTTTGAAAATTGACTGAAATATTTATTGATTTGTTCACTTTGTTGTTAGAGGAGAGGGAAAAGGATTTTTGGTTCATAAAATGACAAGCTTTCAGTCTTCTGTACACCCGCAGGCTCTGCAACCTCTTCTCCCCACTCCTAGGAGTTTGCTCACCACCAGCTCTGATGTGGTCCAGCTCTGTTACCTAATAAATCCTCACAATGCCCAGATAGTCATCATATCTGTAACCCATAGGAATTAACATCTCTTTAGTCTTGAGACACTATTTGCCTCAGTGCTTTTTAGCTCTCCATACAAAAATTCCCCAAATAATTAGATTTAGCCATGTCATTGCATATTGGAACAGTGTTCAGTGTACTTTATTGTACTTTCAATGGTCTGTAACTGTCCAGTTACACAGTTTGCTTTTTGATGTGTTTCACATACATAATTTTCTTCTTTGCAGCAGATTAAGTGATACTAAGGCATTGACAGCTGAAATACCGCAAAAATATATTGTGTCAAGATAGGACTATATACATCCATATTGTTAAATATTCATGCTGTTAAAATTGATTTAACCTCATTAATTTAAGACCCAGACAAAAATGAAAAGAAGTCCCTAGCTTAAAAGCTATTTCAAAAACTGGATAGAAAACACACCAGCAGAAAGGAGTAGTTTGTTTGTTTGCTTGTTTTTAAAAGTCTTATTCTAATCATATAATAATGCAAAACATGTTTACTCCTGCAATATCAATTTCTACACATATTTTTCAGCAAAAAGAAAGCTGAGTATTGGATTGTTTGGGAGTGGAGGGAAGACATGGATTGAGGGTGTCACATAGATTTTTTTAACTGTGTATGCCTAATGGACTTTATGACTAAGATAAGAAAAGAATAGAAGGGGCCTTTGAGACCCAGAGGCTGTAAATATCTACTGAATCCTGCAAGCACTGAATGACATGGATGCACTCTATAAACTTCTGCTCTTTTCAGAAACATATGTTTCTGTTGCATAGGCAGGACAAGCCCAGAAGGAACAGTCTTCAAGACATAGCTAGTGGTTCGTTCATTTCCAACAGCTGTTTGTGACAGAATAGTTCCGAGTGAGCCATTTCAGGAACTAGAAATTGCAGCCATCTACTGGTAACTGCCAAAATGTCAGTTAGTCAGAGACTAGGGCTTGACATCTATTTATATTATCTCCCAAGACACATTCGGGCTTGTACAAGTAGCTGCTGACCACCACTTGAAGAAAGTGATATCTACAGTTTGACATCTGTCCCTTTGAACCTCTGTTATTTCACTACTATATTTTTTCTTTACTTTTTGCATATGTACATGTACATTAAAGATATTTAACATGTTACAAAAATAAAAAAGAATTTAATAATATACTCTTTTATGGTTTCCTTGCATTTTTTTCTTCTTTTTCTTTCAGTAGTTGGCACAAGTAAAAATATTAACTGATAAATCTTGCCCAGCAGTTGTAGAAAAACAGATGTACTTGCTATTTGAAAGAACAGCTAAGTGGTGGTGGTCTTATTGCTTGAAACTGCACAGACAGTGCATAATAAAGCACTAAGTTACTTTTATGCCCAAATTACTGACTTCTACTATACTATTCAAATTTTTATTTATTTGCTTTCTATTAGTCTTGGGAGATCCTCAAGGTCTGAAGGTAGGAAAATTCTCACTGTCATGATTTCCAGTACAATTTCTCTCTGGTTGCTGGGTTACATTGCTTATTCATCATGCTAGGAATGCAGATTCTCTCTG
This sequence comes from Ceryle rudis, assembly GCA_033439905.1. NCBI lineage: Eukaryota > Metazoa > Chordata > Aves > Coraciiformes > Cerylidae > Ceryle > Ceryle rudis. The sequence goes on along the minus strand of JAAGNO010020575.1, from coordinate 16,840 downwards.
TTGCTTTGTGAATACCACATTTTTGTGCTTTAACAAGGGATAGACTGCTTTGGAGGGGCTTCTAGACAAGGGAAATCTCAAGGGGAGCATGAGAGACAGAGAAAATATTTGGACCAGGTACAGGATATGAAGGAGTTTTCTTTCCTTAAATCTTGTAATTGAATGACTGTTTTATCTCAACATTAGTCATGGCTGTCTGGGTTATTTCACTTCTTTGGAGGCAAGATCCATACCTTCTCTTCCTTTTCACAAATCCCTGGATAGCAATTTCTTCTGAAATTTTATGTATGTTCAGTTTAGATTTTAATGCCCCAGAACTTCAGGTGCCTTGAATGATATCCTAGCATTCAATATTGATTTTTTTGTTGTCCATATATCCTTTGATAAGAGGTAACAAGTACCTGCTTTAGCAGGTAAGGAAAGGTGATGAAAAATAAAAAGCTTTTCAATGGCAGTTGTATTGGCTCAGTACTAAATAAGTATGTGTTACTGTGCCTTGACAGTAAATTCTGGCTTAAGTCACAGGGTACACTAACAGCTTAGTACATCAACTTTGGTGGAAAGTTCTGTGTAGTTTAACTAACAAGCTAACTCTGTAAAATGAATGACACTGAGTGAGGTTCGAGGCATGGACATGTGCCAGTTTGAAGTTTTCTTTTCAACTTGGGTGTACAGCAAGTTTTTGTGTCTGACAAATCAGTGGAGTTCAATATCTGTAACAGTTGCACCACATCAAGAGAAGGACACTGTGACATAAGTAAGGTAAGGTGCCTGCTGTGACAAAGATGTGTGGTTAAATCTGCTCATGTTCAACACAGGATGATTCCACTCCCCTGGACAGAGTATCATCACCCATGTTTGTAATCAGATCTCCACGTGGAAAAAACATAGTTTAATTTTATATAAACATTTCCATCACCACCTGACACAAGGAAGAAAGTACCTTTCCAGCTTAAAAATAACTCAAAGATATCCCATATAATGCAATATTAAAAAAGAAAATTATGGCAACTGCCCAATTGTATTATTTTAAAGGTAAGAGTTAATGGTGGAGCAAAACAAATATGTAAAATATCTGGCTCATATTTTTCCTCTCTCCTGAATGCTTTCTGTACTTAAACACTCCAAATCTGTGTATAAAGTTACACATCTTTCTTTGAAATTCTCCTTTGTTTGTAAACAACATGTCAGAAAAAACTATTAAGATCTTTACTGTTGTCCTACTCAGCACTTATTCCATTGCTGAAACTTGCTCGTTGAAATAATATCCAGTTAATTGTTTACAACAGTATGGTATTTTGCAACCACCCCACTCTGGGCCAAAATAATAATTTTAAATGTCATATACCACTACAGTCTACTGAGTGCAGCAGAATTATGGGATTTCATAGGACTGCCCAATGGAAGGAAAATCGAATATAATGAAATATTCAAAGTGCATGCTGCTTTATTTATACAGGTGTACTAATCAAGTAGACCAGTAGTTCCAAAACAGTATATGATCAATACTTCAGTCCAGAAACTTCATCAATTTCTAGTTTAATTTCTGAGAAAAGAAATAGGTTTCCAGCACAGACTGAGTTTAAGAATCTTCCTATGCCTTCCAATGAAGTGCAGTGCAGGCATGAAATAAATTGTCAAGGAACTCAATAGCCCCTTCTGCTTAGTCTTTCCCTTGACTTTCTAGTGATGAACATGGAGATTGCTTTTCAAAACTTCTGTAGATATGCTTTTTCAAGTGTTGATGGCATTTCTGAATGATTGCTTCAGAAAATTACAGCAACCAAGCCATTCCAGCTTAATTTCAGATATATTGTAAACAAGTGAAAAAATAAGAATCATGTCAACAAACAGGCTGATACAAAGCAAAGCTGAACAGGATTATGTTTCCTCAGTTGGATTTCTCTCATTGCCTGCTACATAGCTGTAGAATTTGTAGATTATTTTAGATGACTGCATGTTTTCTTTCTTTGATTCACTCACAAGACATCAGTTCTCCTGGTTATATACCTCATTAATTAATTTTTCATGAGCAGCCATTATTTGTGCATCAAGAATTTTCTTTCTATAGTAATCATACCAACATACATGTCTTCTCTTGTAACTCTGTAATTCAATTTCCTGCCAGAAGTAGCAGGCTCTCAAACTGTGCTGGCATTTACTAATCTTTAGACAAAGTGAATAACAAAATGGAAGAGGAAATACATGAGGACCTCATGGCCTGCACTGGGACCTGAGTTAGCTTCATTTTACACTACTTTCTGTTATGAAGATAGAGTAGTCCACTCAGAGAAGATTCAGGGCTATCACACCAAGGCATTGCACTGCACAGGGTAGGATGGATACAACTAAGCTTGCTTGCCTGACTCTTCTGGTCTGCATCATCTCTTTTAAGTAACAATGAATTAGTATAATTTGTGCAATTGCATATATCTGTGCTTCAAGTGTTTTGGTATCTGAGTCTCCATTTCATCTCCATACAGTTACATAAATTATGATAATGGTTAAAAAGCTATTTAATATTAAATAAAAGATCCAAAAGTGGTACGTGTATGTCACAAATCAATTAAAAGAAACAAAAAAATTAAACAGAAACTAATAGATTATGGGAAAACAGTCTATGCATATGAACCATGATCCAAAACCTGAGCAGTGAAAGAGAGGACTTGCCATGACTAGGACTGAACAAACCTCCATGTGGTCCTACTGGTGACAACTGTAAGTGCCACTGGAGTTAATGTAAACATAGACAGCTAACATTAGCAAACTTTTGTCTGTGAAGCTCAGTGAATCAAAGAAATTTTTTGATTATTTAGAACCTGAAAATGCTGACAAGCCACCTTATTCTGACCACAGCTTAACAGAAGCAATCAGAATCAATGTCTACTCTTTGGATAGACATTTCTTTTCAGCTAGAATATTTTTAATTTCTGAACATACAGAAAAAAATATGTATATATATAAACATTATTCTCAGCTGAGATCTCAGGAAGGGATTTGATTTGCTTTTCACGTCTGGATTTCTCTCCTCATATTTACATTTAACTTTTCCCAGACATCATTCCTCTTTAGGCTGCTCTCTGCTTCTCTTTGGGGGTCTCTATCCACTCTATTATTCTAGGACTGTACCTAATCCAGGATCTATCTGTGCAATGCCGAGTAATTGGTCTTCCTTCAAATAACTTGTCTGGCAGTGTTTACTGTACTTTTTGTATTGAGAAATCAACTAGAGAGTCTGTGTTTGAATGGATGTATGTGTACAGTTATTGTAAACCCAGTAAGACTTATATAATTAAGAAAATTCATGCCCATACCTTATGCAATGTCTTTTACGGTTATTGCAATAAAAATGTCAAGGAAAAAAAAAAATTGTTTTATTTTATTTTACCTTCAACCTCATCTTAATTTTTGTACTGCACAGTAAAGAAATATATTTAGCAGTGCACTTGAAGCGTCTTCAATAGACATAACATAATATGAACCCCAAAATATTACAACTTTAACTTTTCAAACAGTATAGAAATTTTATAGGCAGATCTTGATGAACTCATGTGTTCGCAGCAAGTAAGTGTGCTTAGTGTGCTTAAATTCCTTTGAAGTGTTTTTGAGTGGGTTTAGGTTTGCTTTATTTTGTTTTCATTTTTGAGAGGTAAAATAGCACTGAACACTGTTCTTTTTGCTTTTGATTAACTCTCTTACTGAAATGGTTTGTATGAAGTAGTAGGTTGGAGTTCTTAGCTGTCACAGAGGAACATAGCATAAGAAAGAGAAGTTTCAGCTAAGTTTCTAGTGGGTTCATTTTCTTCAGTTTTCTGAGAAAGCTAACAGGTAGAACCATCTTTCTTTGAAATTTAATGATCAAACCCATTACAACCAGGGAAACAAGAGATAAATGAAAAAATGAAGCTTCACCCTAGCTAAAAGCTGTCTCTGTAATGATTTGCTGAAACAGCCTTCCTATGTCCACACACCCACATGTAAAAAGTCTAAGCCCACCCACACCTCACACCTATGACAGAAAGTAGACTCCTACATGTACCACGTATTGAGATGTAAAGTAGAAAACTGCATGTCTATTTTTAAAGATTTTTCCAGGATTACAGTCTGCATCTGTAAATGTCGGTTGGATCTGCTGTAAAAGTCTCTTCATTAGTCAGCCACCTGCTTGATAAAAAGTGTTTCACTAACAACACAGCATGTGAGAATATGTATGCAAAGATTGATACCAGAAACTGGCATCGAAGGAGATGGAGTCTGCCATAGAGAGTTGTTATTTTGACATACACGCAAACTGAAGTAATTCTTTATGCAAGTGTTCCTTGATGAACATTTATTACTATTCATTATCTTCTCTTGCCTGCGTACAGAATGCAGACTTTGAGGCCAATGTCATTGGATTTATGAGGAATCTTTAGTACCATGGATCACAATGTTCTGCCAGATCATCAGCTGGCCCTGGCAGAATAAAAGGCCAATGGCTAAAGCAATTACTCTCACAGAGAACAGACTGAACCCAAAACTGACTAGTAGACATTTTTCTGCAGACATTTTCCTAGCAGGGAGCAGTATTATCTATAAGTTTTTGTGTGAAAATGATAAATGTTCATTTCTGATGACCTTGAGATGACCAATAGGGCATCAGAGTTTGTTATTATGAAATAAAGACCAGTGCAAAATAATTTTATCTTAGTTACATAAACTTTGAAAAAACAACTTATGCTTTGGAACGAATTACTTCCCAGCAGACAGACAGTAAGAATGGTTCAGAGATGACAGGAACTTAAAAATCCAAACTATTGAAAATACTTCTGTTTTATGAGTTTGTATATGTTTGAAAGAGAGTGAGGTTGTTACATCACACTTTTCTATGCCACCTATAAATGCTGGAAGAGAGTGGATTGATTCCATATGTCACTGAAATCCCTGAATCTTGAAATGCCACATTCATACTGTGGGTAGTAAAAGTAATGGAGGTAAACATTCAACCTACCTACAGCCAGGTCTGCCTTCATACAATGTAAATTAAGAATGCAAATACAGGCTGCGCAGGCTCCCTTTGAACGACATTGGAAAGGTACTTTGAGATAAAAAACCCCTGACCCTAATAATACTAGCCATAAGGTTTGCAGAATTGGCACTCTGTGACTATTTAAGTTTGGAACCCAAATAGAAAACACTGTCAATTTTGAAGATTAAATTTAATCTGATGTCAAATACAGAACTATAACATCAGTGTGCATGTTAAAAAGATCGTGAATGAAAGATGTTAAGTGAAAACCTCTGTGTTCAGAGAGTAGAACTGTCTTCATTCAATCATACTATTCAAGAGGTCAGTGTGACATCTCACTGTTTAGGATATCTTTATTTTGATGTTCTATTCCAGTAAAATTTTGTGTTCACACAGTACTACAGTTTTTTGTCTGGAGCTTCAGTACTGTTGGAACAATTTATTTATGACTTTTCAGACTGTGCTCTGATCTGTTGAAAATAGTTTCTTGAATTTCTCATGAAATTTTCAATAGATTTATAATACCTGTACTTTTAGCTAGTATATCTTTCATACAAAGGACACTATCAAATCTCAGATTTGTGCAGTGGTTTGAAAATTCTTATCTTTGCACACAACTTTTTGACACTGTTCACAAAAAAATGAAATATTAGAATAAAGATTAATTCAAACTTAAATGAAAATAGTAGGATGTATTCAATACATTCAGAAGCATTTTACAGGCTGGAAAAATGTCTTGCCTTTAGAATCTCTTAGCTACCAATCTGCCAAACTGAAAACTTCATTAAAAATTGCCATGCAGTTATTGTTCTACAAGACCATAAAGAATAGAGAATATTTTTGCTATGATTTAAACAAGGTATGGAAGGGTTTTGCTGTTGCTGCAATTCAATAGCAAACCTCTAAAAACATCAGCAGTATCTCTCCACCCCCAACATAAAGGCCGATATCACAGTCCAGCAAATGTGATCTGGCCATAACAATTGTAGGAGCAGAAGGCTCAACAGAGGCAAGTGCAGGCACGATTTAGTACATTTAATATATTTAATGATATAGACACATCCACAGTCTCTCTTCCTGTCTAGTTTCTGGAGCCATTAACAAAATAGGGATTCCTAAAATGGTGAATCAATGAGGAAAAAGAAGATCTTTGAGGCAGGAAAAAAAGGAAAATGAGTTGTTTTTTTTCCTAGTCCCAGGAAGAATTGTGATCTGTGTCATCATAAAAATGTAGTTAGACAAATGTCTTTTTCCTAGAGAAAAGAAACCAAGGGTTGTTGATGAAACTGAGTGGAAGCTCTTTAGAAATTCAAAGTGCGCTTCAGTGAAATATGTACCTATAGTGGATTGCTTGCAAATTGCATGAATCTATAGAAATTGAGAACTAGAAACTTATCTAGGAAGATTCAAAGTAAATCTCTTTAATTTATCAGGACTCTACAGCTACTTTTCTTTTAAGGACAAATGACAAAAAAAAGATACAGGAAAGGTTTAAAAGAAAGATGTATAAAGTCAGAAAATCCCGCAAAACAGAGATGATTTCAGGATCCAAATGATGACACTAGTGAAAACAAGTAAGAACAGACCAAGAAACAGATATGTGATTTCACCTGTAGAGGAAAGCCTTCAGCAGTTCTTATAAAAGCAGTTAGGCCTGGCAGCCTCAGTTATACAGAAGTTTGTGTTTCTCTGTACTGAATAAGCAGAAATGGTAAAAAAATAAAATGCCTAAATTAATAGAACTGCTGAATTAATAGGTCTGCTGAAGTCAACTGATGCACATCCTATGTATATTACCAGCTTACCTACTTAATATATGATTCCATCTGTAGCATTATTTAGTTGAATCGATGAATGACATTACAGAGGCCAAAATTTTCTTATACTACTCCAAACCATCAGAGTGCTCTATATCTTTTGAACTTATATAACCATAATAGAAATATGAACATAATACAGTTTCAACAGTCTAAATAAGGGTCTGCAGATATATGATGATTCCTGGAAGGTGAAGGTTGAATAGACAGTGCATTTAATATAAATGGTTGTGTTTACAGGGAACAAATGTAATACAGGTGAGATAAATGTAGTTCGTTCACTTTCAAAACAGTGGCATGTCCTATAACAGAAATTATCATCTGTGCTTCATCTACAGTAATGTAACTATGAACATTTTCAATACAAATAAATAAGATTATAGAAAACAAAAATAAACTTGTTTTATAATGTCACTATGTAAAATAAGCAGAATCTTTTCATACTAAAACCATCATGAACTTGATTTTTTTCTGACAGATTGAAAGCTATAGTAAAAGGGTTGTTAAGAGCCAGAACATACTTGCTCTCACGATAGTTCAGGAAAATGAATCACATGTTTTAAGAAACTGGGGATTGTGGTAGCTACAACATTCAATTACTGACTTACTGTTTCCAGATCAATGGCCTTGAGGGAAAGTGAGGTTAATTAAGCCTTAATTCACTCAAGATAAATTGACATTTTTGTCTCATAGCAGTAATTGTCTAAACAGAAAGCTTACTAGTAGTGGTGTGAGTTAATTAAAAAAAAAAAAAATTCATCTTTATTCCTTGCATGACTATTTAATAAAAGCTTCCCTGTGTTCTACAAGTTTTAAAGCCCTGTAGGTATAGAAAGAGTCATAATACTTGTTTACAGTAGTAATCTACAAAATATTCAGAAACATTTAATAATTCATTCTAAAATTATTCTGAATTGACTTAGAAATTAATCTAAAACTTAGATTTATTTTTCATAATTTGAAAACAAAAAAGTAAAAGAGTGTAGTTTCAGCTTTACCCCTACATCTTAATTGTTAATAAACACAGCTTTTGTGGTATACAAAGACAAATTTGTGTCATCACAGGTAGAAGTATAAAGAACTCTGAAGTTGCATTTGAGACCAAACACTAGTGAAAGAAGTTTCGTTGCACTTTGATTTTGTGGTTAGTCAGAAAATGACCTCCTTCACTTTTTAAAAACTGAAACCACTCTAACAAATTGTTGTCTATTCCAGCAAATAGAGCATTATAATAAACAAATGCTGTAAAAAAAAAAAAAAAAAACAAAACCAAAACAATCAACCAATCAAACAAAAAAATCCATCAATTAAGTGCTTTATATCAATAGCATGCAAATGTTTATGTTAGCAAGAATACTTTGCTTTAGAAAAAATATATTTTCTGCAGTATATGTAAAGTGTCATGGATATAATTTAAATTAATACATCTCATTTTCTACTCTTCCTTCTACTCTTCCTGCCTTTTCACTGGCATCTGAAAAATGTGGATGAAAAATTCTAGGAGTCTGATTTAGCTGCAGTTCTACTTTTCATCATAAAAATATCAAGGCAAAGGCAAGTGAACTCCATTTTGCTTTACATTCTGAGAAGAGAAAAAGATGTATCAAAATCTCTGACAACATTACAGTAGTCCAAATTGTATTTCTGATACTCTTCTGGCCAATGATATGAATACTACACAGGGTATGAAGATTTCACATAGGGTATATGAATTTTTAGAGACTGGATTCCATTTAGTGGTCTTAATTGCAGCATCTGTTCCCCTGCTGTAATGACATCAAAATTTATTACAACAGAGCATCATTACAATGCAAAAGAACATAATAATATCATTACCATATAAAAGCCTTATAGCAAACTAAATTTCCATCAAAGATGTGAAAGCAGAAATGATTGTTTTTTGAAGAATACCAACCTAGTAACAGTATTTTTTTTTTCCCTTTTAATAAGCCTTTAACTAGAATAGTATTTTTGTGAGTAGAAATAAAATGTTTTAGGGTTTTGTTTGTTTGTTTATTTTGTTTTAATTCTAAAACTATTCTTGCCAAAGTGTTCTTTAGTAAGTGGAAGTATCTGGTGATTTTTAATTTGCTTGATTTGAACTTAGGATCTTCTTGACTAATTTGGTATTCTGAATTTCTAAAACCATGTGATGATATTTTTTTGTAAGTCTTTTCCATAAATCACACATCAACCTTAACTAGCCTTTGTAAAAATTACTAGCTTCTGAACCAAGTCTTTCATATAACTGAGGAGCAAACAAAGTCAGATCTTGATTTTGTTAGAACTGTAACTTCCAGTTCTCAGTGGAAATGTGGACAACAGCGGAAAACAAGAAATAAGCTGCAGACAACAGTGTTCTTTACTTGCCTGTCAGCCTGGACCACAGCAGCAGTGACAGTTTCCTGAGGCTGAAAGGAATATCAGAGGATCTTACAACAGTATGTTGCCAGTGAGCCACACATTAGAGGTTAGACCTTTAAAATCGACAGTTAAAGGAAACCTTATTTATTTTTCTTGCTTTCTTCTCTTTCCAAGATCGTTCTTTGTTTAGGAAAAAATGAGAAAAATATATAAAGATGGTTGCAATTTTAGCCATTGTTCATTTGTTCAGATCCTTCTTTCTCACAGTCTGAAGATGTTCACTGAGACCAAATCTTTAGTCTTCGCAACACAGCTGCTTCTTCAGTCGTTATGTTCTCCCTTTATTGGAATGAATAGAAAACTGAACTTTGTTATCCTCTATCACAAGCAGCCTCAGCTTGACAGAACTACTGCTTTCAAAACTGTCACCATGTATCTCTATATGTACATTAAAGGTATGTTGAAGAGAAGTGGTTATTAAAACAAAAGGGTAGAAGGGTCGTACAAGAGAATTTGTATTTAAAATTGAGAACACTGGAGAAATTAAGAAAGAGGGGATTCAGTAGGTTTTGAATGTTTCAAAAGAGACTGACGGTTTATGCTGACCCTAAACCCATACTTCTAATAGTTTCATTTGTATTATAACTTTAAGTCCAGATGCATGCTAATGCTTCTTAGGATCAGCTAAATATTAGTGTAATAGGCAAAGTAAAGAAAGTACCTCCATATAAAAATCATGGCCCTCCTAAATTTCTGTAGAAAGGTTTCATCCACATTCCTGAAAATAAAAAGGAGAAAATTTGTTACTAGAGTTTCTACTGAGTGCCTCCTATTCATCCTGAGACTAGAAAACATTTCCTTTATTTAACTTTTGCTGAAGTGAAGGATACTTGACTGTTAGGATGGAAGAGTGCCAGGAATGACAGTGTGTCCCTGGCAGGTGGTAATAGTCTGGTGTCTTACAGAGGAAATCCAACTAATATTCAGCCCCAGTCCAAATCAGTGATCTAAAATTAGTCATGAAAGTCATAGAAAATCTTAACATTGCAGATAAGATGCATACCCTTCATGACAGATGAACGTGATTCTTTAAAGCTTAAAGAATAAAAACTACATTTAATTGTACCCTCAGTCTCAGTTCAGGAGCAGAACTGAGTTCTGATTCTGGCACTTGAACTGCTTTAAGTGAGTTTGAATGTGGATGCCAGCAACAACAAGAAAAACAAAACAAAACAAAACACAGACAAACAAACAAACCCAAACAAACAAACAAAAACCCCACAAAATAACTACCTCTCTCAGAAAAACAAAACCAAACAAAATCAATAAAAACCAAAAAAGAACAAAACCAACCAACCAAACAAGAACAAAACCAAACAAACAAAAACAACAAAGAAAAATGGAGAAGACTTGATCTCTTCTCCCTTTGTTTCCTAGTCAAGATCTCACATGTCCTTCCTTATTATGTTGTAATTGTTTTCAGCTAAGTCCCACCCACAGTGAGGTTTTAAAATTGCCAGTGCTGGTAAGAAATTAAAACTGCAAGGCTGAGATCTGGGTAGAAGCACTCTTTTGGGGGCCAGCAATGTCTCTCAGGCCCTGAAAGAATACAAGTATGGCAACATCTCTGAGGCTGACCACGGATTTCTAGCCTGAATTTGAGTAATTTTTGCAATCTCTCTGGTACAGATACAACAGGATGCCTGTGCATTACTCTGGGACATAAACTTTTGTGCCTCAGGGTACACTCCCACAACAATTTAAACTGAGATAAGACATGTTCATTGCAGTCCTGTTCTAATCTTTTCCACCAGCCTCACTTTTGCCTTAACCATAGTTTTACAATGAATTGAAGACTGAGCTGGATGAAAGAATCTGTCTGTAAACTGAGTCTGCAAAAATGTAATTTGTGCATCTCTCTGAACTAGTTCATTTAGTGTCTGACATCCATGGTTGAGGTAGAAGGGAATGGTGTTGCCAGGTAGAGCTGGAGAAGGAATTTAAGTGCAGAAGGCACAATTTAGACTACTTAATACAAGAATTTGGTTTTAATGCTTTTGCATATAAAATGGAATAGTGCCTGCTTATCAAGATTGTTGTAAGAATGAGTTCAACATAAATCCCAGTGATGTATTTTGAGACCTCAAGATGGAAAGCAACATATCTGGAAAGTGTTATTTCCAATTTTATTTTATTGAAGTTGTTACTTTATCACAAAATGTTGAGATATTTAAACCTTTTTTTCACATTTATAGCAATCCATTTTAGGAAAAAGACAGCAAATTACTATGAAATAAAACAGAATAAATTCTTCAGGAGACTGAAGAATTATTCAGACTGCACTGAAATGATCTCGTTTTGAACTTTAACCTTTGATTTTAGCAACTCTGTTAGCTCCAGCATGCAGGGCAGTTTGAATTTCCCTGTTGCTCAGTGATGCCTTTTAGTAATTTGTTTTTAGATTCTGTCTCCATTGAAGGCCTAATAGGTGAACAGCAGTTAGCATGGGACATAAATATCACAAGCCCAAAGGGGCAAATGACTCCCTACAACTATAGTTAAAAGGTACTTAGGGAAAGAATGACAAGCACTTGGTAAAAAATGTCAACAATTCTTATTACAGCTTCCCTACAGCCTTATTACACTGTCTCACTGAAGGGTTTTTTTTGTTTTTTTTTTTTTTCTTGCATTCTGGCATATAGAAAAAGGTTAAAGGAGATACAGCAAACTTTGATCATTTGACACGATATGTTAAATAAATAAATGAATGTTATGAGTCTAAGATGTTCCAGAGAGTCCAGATGCCTGCATTTTTCAGTGTCTAGTGTTTTTAATGTTTCCACTATTTTATATGCAGTTTCAGAAATTTTTAAGCCATTTGATTTTTGAGGCAGTGGAAACCACTTCAAGGTACCTTTCAATGAGCAATGAAAACCCAAGGAATTCATAATTCTTAGTCACATGAAAAAAATTAAGTTCTTTATGTTACTACCTGTCCTACAATGGTTTCTTTCAGGAATGTTGACAATGCAGTAGTGTTCATAGTCAAGTCTACTGCTCATAGTGTAAAGAGTTAAACTGACTAACTTGTAAGTCTGAAATGGTACAGAAAAAAGAAAGGTATAATTTCTCACTGCCTGACTTGTGTCTTGTCAAACAATTGCTGAAGTGCACCCACTACTCCACATCAAAAATTGTTCAGGAAAACTTAAATTGATTAAAAGTTGTACCATTTACAGTTGTAAACATATAAGCTGTATAAGTTCTTCTCAAGGAATTGGTCTTCCCCTGAATGGTATTGATTTACTTTCAATGATTTAAATCTTCCTCTGTACCAGAGTGCTTGGTCTTTGACATTTATAATGTTTTGTTTTCCCATATTCAAGCTAATGAACATGAGAAACACCGCATGACTCAACCTTTTTGATTTCTAAATTACAAATCCTGAAGAGTGGAGTTTACCTACAATGTTTATGTTCTTCTCTGAATCAATTTTTTGCTTATTCATAATGTTCATATATTCATGTAGGAATTTAAGACTTAAACTTACACAGTATAAAATTTACATAGTACAGATGAATATTCCAGTTGATATGAATAATCACTGGTTCATATTCATAATATAATATCTAGATACTATTCCTTAAGCACCACACAGAGATGGTTTGGAAGGATCACAACTTATTCCAGATGGAAATGAAGTGGTAATAGGATTTAACAGATTGTTCAACACTACCTTCTACTCAGAGAAATACTGAAAGTGAAGTTTGATCATTGTTGCCTATCAAAGTACCTGAAAAAAATGACCATAACAGAATTATATTTTAAGATTGAGATATGTTATCAAACAAGTTCTGTGTGGAAAAAAAATGCCTAATAATGAAGACAGCAAAAGGTTTTTTTCCAAACTTATAACAATTAATTGAGATTAACTGAGTGGCAGCATGAGTAAAAATTTCTTTTGTAGCATTTACATATACCTACCTAGATTCTGAGTAGTAAGAAATTGCTGGACACTACTCCTTACAGAAGAATCTATTTGTTACAGTAATATCAGATATTAATATTAAAAATATGACCATGAGAATAATGCTACTAATTTCATGTAATAGCCAAATCATTTAGGTATTTCCTGTGATGTCTGAGCAAACTTACAATGCCTTAGCTTCCAAATATTTTATAAGATGTCTGAAACATTTGATTAGTTGGTGAAGACAATGACAAAAGTAATTTCATGTTGCTAATAAGAAGTTTAAAAGAATAACACTTTTGTGATATGATCTGTTAGATATGTCAAAGACCTGTGGGCTCACAATAGAGAAATGATAACAAATTTCCAGACCAATGAAGAATGTTATTAAAAAATATATTTAAATATTCATGGAATAAACAGTGCAACTGAATACAATGAAATATCTGCTTGTCCTTTGCTCTGTTTTGAAAAACTTATGTACTAATTTAATCAAACTATTTGATTTCAATATTAAAGCTTAGAATTCACATATCATATTTGAAAAACACCTGGAGATGAGGACTGTATGGGTGTTAAAACAACAGCTACTGTGATTTCTTGACTATCACAGGATGAGTAATAACATCAGGAATCTTGTCAGTTTGTGTTAGGACAGAACACCACCCCCAGCACACACATAATTCAGAGTTTCTTTATAGCTGTAAATAAATCTGACAATCATGAAGGAAAAAGAGAGAGCTGCCACATAAACATCTCTATTATGCAATCTAAATATTGTTTCCATCTTTACTTAATGGTGGTCATTTTACAGTAGACTGGGGTGGTGGTTGAAAATAGTATTCCTATATTCCAATGTGTAGTAATTAGTGTAATTCACTTATCTTGAAGTTTTATCTTATGGAAAGCCACAGTGAAAGCAGACAAATATGTCAAACTCAGATATTCTGCTAAAGCAATTTCAGCCTCAGAAGGCTGTTAGTTTAACTGCAATTGTTATGTCTGCTTGTTCATGACTCTCAGCTTGCAGATGCTCCTTTAGCAATGAGAGAACAGAGATTAAAGTCACAGAGAAAGAAAACCTATCAATGAATTAAAAAAAAAAAAAGTTTTTTAATACATGTGCTAAAAACATAGTGCCTCTGAAACTTCAAGAGTGAAAAGGCTGTATCTAATTGCTTTGAGTGGGTGATCTGCAGAATGGGAAAACAAATTACAGAATGCATTTTGCATTCAGGTAAAATTGCTGATGTTTATGTACTTAACAGGGCTTTGAATTTCCTCTGTCAATTTTTGTTGTTAAAAGTTTAAACAACTGTTACTATATAAAGACGAAGTAGACCTTGGTCTTTTAATGTTGCTTAAACACACTTTTAAGTGTTGGACTGCAGAGAATCAGCCTGGTAATAGCTGAGATTTGGAAATCAGATAATGAGTGCTTTGGTGCCAAATAGAATAAACTTTGTGGAATGATGAATGAAAAAATGTGAAGGAAACCAGGAGGCATGAGAACTGGCCTATGAGACCAGAAAGCCTTTTACTGTACAGAAGGTCTTCAGAGTCTGTAGGGTGCTTTTAAAAAGGCTCATGAGAGACAACTAAAACCAAATCTATTGTAACAGTCTTCAAGCTACTATTGAAGACTGCATTGTTGTAAAAAAAGAGAAATCTGGGATTTGCAAGCTAAAGTTATATCTAAAAGTCATACATTTTACAACAAGTAAATGATATGGTTAGTTCTTGTGGGGGTTTTTTTGACAGATGATATTGAAGATCTAAGGAAAAAATGCAGTTAATTTATTAAAATGCTGGGATTCTTACTATTTCCTCTTCTACTGGAAAACACTTTCAGTACTTCTACCACAGAGTATAATTGCTTTTGCATTAAACTGTCAAAGTTGTGCTTTTCAGGTATACCATAACTATAATGGCAAGATACATTTGCTGAAAATACTGGTAAATTATGCTAGAACTTCCTCCAAAAAGTGTTCATTTCTGAAGTGCTCCACTACTGAAAATCACTTTTAAAAATAGATAATATCTTTATTTCTTTTAAAGTGTATTTCTGAACAAGTGTGTTGTAATGCAGACCTACTACACAAAGCAAATGAGTAATACAGATATATGATTCTATCAGTAAAAGCGTAACACAAAGGAGATGTCATGTTTCTTGTTGATTTAACTCTATTTGCTTTAGCAGAATTATACTAGGAAAGTCGACTTTGTACATATTCCAAGAATTGAGATATACATAAAAGGCAATATTACAGTTGAAGACTTTGGGTAGCTGACCCATATCTCAGGAATCTTCTAGATACAATGTACTTAAATTGCTAATATCTTTTCAGAAAATCAGGAGGAACCCTCTACTGCTCTGTCCTTTGGTAGTGTGTCAAGAACATTTCTCAGGTACTATGCTTTCATTATACATACTAGGTACACGTAAGAAAGATTTGACCTTCATTTGAAAGTGTCCTCTTTCTCTCTTCTTCAGCCTTATGGGACTTCTCTTAAATGTGAGTTGGTTTTCAGAATGTATTCCCTGCTAACAACCTTTCTAGGTGAGACAATATTTTTTGTCTGCATGAAAAGCACTATACCTGACAACAATAAAGCATAAAAAGGAGGGATGTAGGTTTTCATTCAATAAGTTATTTCATTTATATCAGATACATCCTCTGACACCACATCCAGCTTCTTTGAAGGTCCTCTGAAATGAATAGTCCTCTGAAATGAATACCCATAATGGACAGTCTCCTGCAGATTATGAACCATGTAAAATGAGAGTACTTTCATGGCTTTGTATGTTCTGGGTTTGAGACTCCTAGACAGTGCTATTATGCATCATCTTGCTTGTATTTCATATGACAGATGACAAACAAGAATAACAGATGTAAATGATCTCACTGAAATCATCATCACCTTCAAGATAAAACCACTTATCAAATGGTTAAAAAAAACCCTCACAAACATTCAGTGCTGCTGAGTCCATGTGTCCATGATCTCTGGACTACTTCCAGTTTTCTATGAAGACTGTGGAAGTTCCATTAACAAAATTAGTCACAAGTTGCTCCTTTGTCTGGCTGTTCTTATGGTAAGTGCTCTACCTTCTCCCCATAAACTTAGGAATCTGGCCACCTTTATCATAATGTCCTTAATTGAACAGCTTTCTCCCACAAAAGACTATCTAAGGAAGTAGGAAATATCAAAGAAATTTGTATCAGAGGAAGAGAGAGAGAAGCAAAAAAGATCTAATTTCACTTTACTTTTTAAAATAAATTCATTTGTGGTGCAATAGGGAATATCATTTAATGCAAAGGAAATCATTCAAGAAAACGATGGACAATGAAAGCAAGGCTTGTTACATTAGCTGGTACTGTGCCTGAATTAGATCTTACACTACATGACTAGCTTATGATCACAGAGCTACAGGTAGATACTGCAACCTTTGAATACATAAAAGGCAATTGCTGTTACTCACAGAGTAACATTCAGATTAGTGTCAGCAACCATCAGATTTGTCACTAGTGTCTTACTAATCAGCTGTATAAAACAAAGCAAAAAAAACCCCAAATCACTGAGTTCTGAAAAAATAAACTTCTCCCATAATAGTTTTATAGTTATTATTTTCTACATTTCTAGAGAGATGACAGACAGAGGTAATAAAAATGACTTTTTAAA
>JAAGNO010020574.1:75745-138146 GCA_033439905.1 Ceryle rudis | reverse complement strand
TAGTAACGGATTGCCACTGGAGGCATTAAAACACATGGTGGGGCCTGTGCAGGCGTACTTCAGATAAAATAAAATAATTAAAAACCATGTCTTTTGCCTCCCCTGTCAACAAAGTGACCGATATGTTTTGATGAATCTAATAACTGGTCTATTTCTTTCATTTGGTAAGTGAAATGAAAATCATGCAAATGTACCATTTCTCCATGAAAATTCTCACTTGCTCATTGCAGCTGATTTTGTTTCAATGCAATCATGACCAGTATTAACAATCACAGGAATATTATACAATCCACTTAACTGGTATTATACATACCAGATAACTGGTCTTATTCCAGTTATTATTACAAATAACTGGACCCTCTGACAGCACAATTGCTATCAAAAGCTTTTTGGAAACTTCTAATATTTTTCATAAATAGTGCTTGTCGCTATTTTTATTTCCATCCAGCCCCAGTGTTGAGAATAATATGAGTTTTTTCCAGATGTTGAGGCTGACAATGCTACCACCATCTGAAATGCCTACAATGCTTGCACAGGTGTCTTTTGTACTTTCTGCATTATTTTTAAAAGTATGAGATGATGAATGGAGTATTTGTCACTTGTTTAACAACCAATTTTTCCTTTTTGTATTTGCTCATTTTTGTAATTTCTGGCACTTTTTAAAATCAATGTGAGACTGTCAGAAGATCTTTATCGGCAAATCTTGTCCACCTTTTAGGCTTGATCTATTTCAGACAATGTAGGCATATCTTGAATGTTTCTTTTTTTTTTTTTTTTTTTTTTTTTTTTTTTGGTACCTGTTATTTACTGAGAATCTTTCTGCTTGTATATTCGGCAGAACTTCTGATACTGCCTAAAAAAATATCCATGGGCTGCTTAGTCTCTTCTGGCCTCACTTTGGCCTTTCAACCTACACCTGTCTAGCCTTTTTGTCACTTGTTTTTTCTCCTAGATTCTTATCACCCAGTCTTTTGCTTTCTTTTTCTCGCTGTTACAAAAGTAACATCAGAATTTTATTCATTCCTTTTTCATTTATTTCTGTTTGGAGAAGTCTTCCTACTTTTCTAGCTGTACTATGGAATAATTGTAGTTATCACAAGATGCCTGGTTTGAAAGTATTTTTTTACCTTTTGAGCTTTCAGTTATGAACTGTTAACTTAAAGCCATTTTTTGATATTCTCATTTGATTTTCACTTCAACCATATAGAAGTTATTGTTGTATCTTATATTTTCTTGTCCGTGTGTAAATATTTGTTGAAGAATTGGAAAAGCTATTTTAAATTAATTTATATGTAAAACTGTACATTACAATATTATTTTCTATTTTTCTGTAACAAAATAGGGATAGACTTGGGGAATTTCCTTGTGTAAACCACATGATTTTCTTAAACCACATGATTTTCTTGTGAAAAATATTTTTATAACAAAATTAAAGGCAGCATGAAATTAAAATATCTGTACCACCTCAGAGGTGCCAGCTCTGTCGTCATGGGGTGAATGGACTTCATGTGTTGCTGATGGTTAAATCCATTTCAACTATTTCATAAAGTGAATTCCTTAAATATTCCACTGATAAGTATTTGGAAACAAAATCTGTCTCTTCAGTGGTGTGCTGGAAAGATTTTGTTTATGCTGTGTAACTGCATGTTAGTTTAAACTGTTGTGCCAGAGTGTGTGTTCATACTACAGTTCTCATATGTCATTAAAAAATTCAGTTAGTTCTTTGTTTCCTGGCAACATTACCAGTGATTTAAGATGCTTAATATAACATTAAGGCAACTAACTTCTGTGTCTCCCTGATACCCAGTATCCAATTTCTCTGCAAGGGATTTTCAAAGATAGACATCCTCATTTTGGGAACAAGACAAGATTGGAGCTTTCTTATGCTCCAGAACCTATTAAAGTCCATGCAAGTATGCTTAGTTATTTTAGAGGGATACCTATTTTAGAAATCAATTGACTGTTGTCACTTCAACTCACCAACCTACCAATGCTCCCCCTAGTTCATAGCCTAAGAGAAAAATAAAAGGTGAACACTATCTCTCTACTGGAAAATATTGTAGTTTGTACCTTTCATACATGTCTCTCCACCACATCTCAACCTTGCCTGCATTACAGCTTTTTTTTAATAGAATTTTTTTTTTTTTTTAAATACCAAAGGTGTACCACTGTCACTAGCAGTTCACCCTCAGTGATGATGATGGTGGGATGCTGAGTGTGCACAGCCCTTAAGTTCCTGCAGCTGCTTGTAGTGATAGATTAGTTTAAGCCAACTCGGAGCAATTTGGCTTTTGAAAACAGCTGCCAGAGCTGACAAGCCTTGACTGCTGATCCTGACAGTCTGGATATAGTGCTGAGCTGCCGTTAGCTGCAGTGAGGATGCCTTTGTATAGATAAGGCTGTATGTGGGTCAATTTTGAATACTCAAAATCCAATTAAGACTGCAGGTTTTATATTTGCCCTTCAGCTACCTTGAGGGAAAAAGAATCTCATTTTTGCAAAGAAAACTGACATTAAAAATGTTTGTCTTGGCATTTTCTGCAACATAGCTTTTTTTCAGTACAGAAGTAAATTGTACTTCACTCCCTCCTGCTCACAAGCAAAAATCTATGTTAGTGCAACACTGAGGTCTTTGTGAAAAATGTTTGCTTAGTTATACTGTGAACAATTTAAAAAAACCCAACAAACAAAAAAACCCAGAACAGTTGATAGGAAATATTTTGTTACAGATTTTATCTATCCAGATTGCTTAGGTTGTTGCAATGCAGATTTAATAGACACATAGAAGCCAATTGAAAACTCATGCATATTCATTGTCCTAGTCTATGTTTTATTATCACTAGCCCCAAACACATCATCCTTAGTCCATTTAACTTTTTTTTGTATTTTCCCATTATGTGTGCATCCACAGTGTGTTGAATGCAAATACTTAGCAAATGGCCACAGTAATACAGTGTGCTCCAGCAGTAACATCCCTTTTGGCATTTTTAAAGCCTCCTGATACCATTGGTACTTGTATTATAAGAATTTTTCCATCGGAGACAAACTAGAGCAGCCAAGTTGTTAGAATTTTTCATAACTGGATTCAGAAAACCAGTATATCTAAAAGCCCATTACAGAAGGGAAGGGGGAGTTAGATTTCCATTCTGCCTTTGTCCATAAAAACTGCCTAATGTGTGCCGTGTGTGCCAGCTACCATGGCCAACTGAAATGTCCCGGGGTTGCATCCAATAAAGGGTATGATAACATTGGTATCTGCAGTGTTTCCTACGCTTCACGCTCGGTGAATGGAATGGCAAATGTTACAATAACATGACTGAGTTGTCCAAGCCAAAGTGTTCTCTGTATTGACTATAAGGGTTTATTTCCAGAGAGGCACTTGTTTCTTAGACAGCTTCTCTCTCTGATGCCTCTTCCCTGTACGCAATGTCATCTTAAAAGTTTCGCCAGGCGAATGGGCACTCGGTATAGCTCAGATTTCACACACTCGTGTCCAAGCAGCACAAGGTTTGGGGCGAGCCTCATCCCGAACAGGGGAAGAATTCTTCTTGGCCTAGTTTAGATCAACACAGCTGGTTCTCCTGTGCTCTACACCTGACTGCACAGTAAAATCTTGGTCCAGGGTTAGGAGTCCTGGGTGCTATGTAATGCAAACAGTTAAGAATATCCTGGTTCCAGGGAAGGCTAAATCACAACTATACTGATAACCGCTTTCTTTTCCATGCTGTAAGTTAATGCTAATCCAGTTCAACTACTGATGGCTAAAAGGAGGAAAAATCTCTGATGAAACAAGATACTGGGAATTACTTAGAAATTATACAGACTGATGATTTCAAGATCCATTTGTTCATTTTATTTTTGTGTAGTTAGCACTTTTTTTAATCTCCTTAAAGAGCATGAACTTAAGGTATGAAGCTAATGCAATTACCCTTTCAGGAATAAATGATGCGAATATCTTACAAATCACTCATAATGCTTCAGACACAGTATGACTAGAGGTTGTCCCTTGAGAGGGTAATGGATTAAAACTGTGTGTTTAGTGGAAGTTCTGCTGTGGAAGAATCTTATCTGGGTTAGTGTGTGGATAACAGAAGAACCACAGACAGTTTTTAGGACTTAGAAAGTGATTACAGCCTGAAATCTGGGAGACGTGTGTGATATGTCTGTCAGAGGCTCCTAAGAAAGCTCAGTAACTATAGTAGCAATAAGAGGATACTCTCATTGATGAAGTGGTGTTTGGAAAATGAGGAAAAGCAGTGGTAAGATTGCTCAGTGTATGGTTACTACTAGGACCTGTGTTTTTCATAAATACTCTGGAAAGGGAGAGACAAGGGAAACAGTTTAGTGGTATTGTGTCACACACCATACTTAAGGGCCCATTATGAAGAAATATCTGGACTTTGCAACACTGTGCAATAAAATGACAGATACCATTCAGTACAGATAAATGTAACCTGATGTATGTGGGGAAAAAATAATTCCAGTTTTATATGCAAAATTATTTGCCCTGGGTTGACTATTGCTACTGTTGGGGGGAAAAAAATATTGCTGGGGTTATTACAGTTCCCTGAAAATGTCAGCATGGTGCTTGATAGCTACATAAACCACAATGGACTGCTACAAATTATTAGAGAGAAGCAGAGAACAAAATGAGTGTCTTTATACCATTATAGAACTGTATGGTGCACCCATGTCTTGAATACTGTGTGCATTTCTGGTCCTCCTGCATCTCAGAAAAGAAGGGTAGAGAAATGAAAACAGTACAAAGAAGATCAGTTAGGGTAGTCGAAGATGTGGAAGTGCTTCCCTATGAGGAACAATTAAAAAATGAAGAACACCTTGCTTGAAAAGGAGCTGAGTACCTACAGAATCATGGTATTTAGAGAAGGCGAGCAGAGCTGGCCAACTTCTCTCCTAATGCAAGAGCATGGAGCTACTGGATGAAACTAATGGGGGCCTTCTCTAAAGCACTGAAATCATCTACTGCTTTATGGTCTGTGGAATTAGGCTGTGGAACTTCTTGCCAGATGCTAATAGTGTTATATGAGTTCAGATAGAGCAGGACCAACTAATGGCACAAGAAACTGTAAGTGGCTACTAAGTGCAAAGACTGCTTTTTGGTTCAGGAATTCCCTGACCCACAGCCCAGTCCTAGGAGGATATTCAGGAAACACCAGTATATTCATGCCATGTCCCCTTCCTTTGTGGGAAACTGCTGCTGTTGGAGAAAATGCTGCCTTCCATGGGCCTCTGGTCTGAGCCAGTGTGCTTTGTTTCAAGGCTGATAAATCCCTTGTTTTCATCCTCAGTGTCCCTTGCTCCAGATGCAGCACACCTCTCCAAGACTCCTGGCTGATTTCTAGATCTATACGTTTACCAGGGACATTTAATATCTGGCAGCAAAAGTTTAGCAAACATCAGATTATTTCTGAGAAAATATTAGGAGCCAAGAAACAGACAGTTCTCTTCTTGCCCTGTTGGGTGAACACCTGCCTCAGTGCTTCATCACATGAGTGGATGTTATCACATTTTAGACAGTTTATCTTCATAACAATACCCTTTAGTAGAAAATCCCTGAAGCAGTAAATCTGCCTGTTCTGTACTGTTCAGAGTTACTCTATGGTAACTATTCCATCTATTGGTTTTTTGTTTTGTTATGTTTTTACTGTGAAAATCTGAGCATGATACTTGAAGCATAGACTAGGTAGGAAGTCTAGTCAGAAGAGAAAAACAGCAGAGTTTACAGGTCAAGGAGGGAAGGAGAACATTTTTCTAGTTCACTAATTCTGGCCCGTCAGATTTTCCACAGTTCTGTGATATGCAGTCAGGTTATTGGCACACACTGTACCTGCAGCCGAAAGCCATGACTGGGAGTACAGGTTCTGTTGCACAACCATCCAGGTTATTCTCTTTAGACAGTGACAGGTGATAGCTGAAGCAACTGTTTGCATCCAGTTAATGTTATCACTAAAAATCCATTGGTATTGATTAAAGCAATGGATTTGGTATTTTGCAGCACTTCTTTGAATGAAGCTGTTATCTTACAGCATGTAAGAGCTGTAAAAATGTAATCTGATAGCAGGTAATTACCTTTCTTTAGTTCGTTCATGATCATTCATCTCATCTCACAACAGACCCTCTTGAACAAGTTTTACAAGGTTGTCTTGAGTGGAGTTACTCCCAATTTGCAGGAAGGAGAACAGAATCGTGCCCAAGATATTTACTTTCATTCATATGGAAACTTCACAGAGCTTTTCCCTGGAAAACTTTTCCCCACCTTACTCATCCACAACTCGTCTCAAAACAGTAAACACTTTACAACTTCTCTGTGGTGCAACACTGTTCCTTTTTTCCCCTTCCTTCCTTTTTGTATTGCTGTCAGTTTTGCTTAGGATATTTCGAAGCCTGATCAAACAGAGTACAGTCGGGGTGGAAAATTACTTAAAATAACGTGCTGGTTCTTTCCCCAGTCTGTGCTTCACCAGTGATCCGCTGCATTGCTGCTCAATCCTCTACTATTTGCGTGCAAATATTAACTCAGCATCTGACCCATTTATCTCTGCAAAAGTAAAGCTGTGTTGACTTAGTATCCCGGCCAAATTTCAGCCTAGGTAATTACATGCTTGTCTGCATAAGTTTCCCTCTGACTTTCCTTTCAATAGATGACTGTATTCTGCCTGTTGCATTTCAAGTCTGTCTACCTTCTATTTTGTTGTTCAGTTGTTGTCCTGTGTTACCTGAAAGTACCTTAATTTTGGATTGTGTGGCAATCCATTAAAATATTTTCTCTCTTGACATGCAGTACACGTTGAAACCTTCAGGGATGAAATATACCTCTATGTGTCACTGTATTATTAACTCAATTACTATTATGTAAGAGAAAATATGGGCATATTTTCAAGTTAAAATCAAGGTGAAACAGCAGAGGACAAACACAAAGGAGAACAAAATGTTTTAATAATATATGCAAAATTATAAGTTAACCACTGAAGTTGCGATCTTTCCAGAATGTCATACACAACAGAGTAAAAGAATTGCAGTAACAGAGTAAAAGAATTGCAGTAACAGATTATTAAACACAAAAAAATAATTTGTATTAATTTTTTATGCTTTTTTGGATACTATTTCACTGTTATCTTTCTACTCCTGGCCCTGAAGAGGAGAATATGTTCCATGGAGATTTTTACTAATTGGCAATTAGTTAACTTCCTTTTTCTCAGAAAGCCATGTATTTGCTTTAGTTTGTATAATCACAAGAATGAGAAAGTGTCTTTACTTCCAAAGACCTCATCATTGTTCTCATTAAATTTGTAATTTTTCTGCCTCCAAAGTGGTTCCATATCTTCCTGGGTGATGGTCATCATGACAAGTCTGCAGTCTTCTGTATTTTTGTTAGGTGGAATTAAAGACACTTACCTCTGACGTTTTTACAGTTGTAACATTTTTAGCAGGTTGTGTTATCTCTGTAGCAAAATGTCTTTCTACATTAGCATGTGTAAATATACATATACATAAGCATAAAGATTAATAAGTGACGATGTGAAATCTGTCCTTATTTTCACCTTGTCTTTAATCATCACCCTAAGGGGCATTAGGATGTTAAGCTGTACTTCTATTTTGTCCAAAACTATTATATTTCTCCACTTCGTTCTCCTCTGCTGGTGACATATATGGCACTTCCCTACTTCTACAATTTGGTTTGGTCTTATCTTGATTCATTAATGCACCCGAGTTGCTGATGGACTGGATCTCTTTCTTTCATGCAGTAGCAGCTGATAGCGATCTGTTTTGGAGGCAAACTGTGTTTCACTCTTCTGCAAAGACTTCTGAGTTATTTGTTTCCTCGCATCTGGAGCTTTTTAGATATAGACAGTTAGTCCTCCATTTCTTAAGAGATGCCCTTTGACGTCTAGGCAAGAGAGGTCAACATTCACTTGTGAATATTTCACGTTCACTTAAAATATTAAGCGGTGGTAGTATAAAGGCTGTTATTGATACATAATATGGTACTGAGAAGGGAATGCTGGCACCGGAGTCCTTGTAGTCTGCAGATGCAGAATTCATGATATAGAGCAATGGGCACAGAAGGTGCATGGAACATGCAGTGTCTGACAGAGGAAGAGAATAAATGAGATTCCTTTGTGCCATGCAGCATTTGTGATAACCTACATACTTATCCAGTGATGAGCTGCCTTAAACAAGTCACTGTCAATATGGCCTCCAAGCTTTAGCACCTCATGCTAGTATTCTTCAGGCTGTTCTCTAGAAGCCCCGCCTTTATGAATACTGACCCTTAACCACAGCTTTTTACCAAATGTATTACTAAAACTACTCAGCCTGCCACCAAGCAAGTTTAGTAAGCTTTGTATGGTTCCCCTTTATATAGAACAAAAGAGTAAGGCAATCATTCCCATTCCTTTTGGCAGATTAATTTATATGAAATGAACATTGGATGGTACCTCCTAGGCACATTTTACATGACTTTCTGATAATTCACATTCACTGCCTTGAGGCACTCATCATGACCTAGTATAAGCAAAGATGTATGACTCAAGGCATGTGTTGGCTGCCATCTGTCCTGGCTGGTGCATTCTTTCAGATGTGTCCCCCGAGGCTAAGCAAAAGAATAAAGCAGCTGGGAAGATTTTGCCCAGTTTTAAAACACTTTCCTTTTGTTTAGGCATGACTTAATCATTTAACTATTAATTTATTATGCAAAACCAATCAAACATCTATGGTTGAAGTTCAGGGGAATTCATACATTGTCTATAAACTTGTTTGAAATAGAAGTGCCTTAGTTCCAAGTTATAGTTCTTGGTAATATTTGTTGCAGAAGAAATTACCCAACCTAATTCATTTAAAGCTGTGTGAGTGTTAGGACATCCGTATAATTTTATTGCTAGGCTCTTGAAACAAACCATCTGTTAGCACAGTTTCCATCAGAAAGCAACTTCCCCTCTGAACTGGGCACATAGCGAGAGAACAAGGCTGTGGTTTCAGTGAGCTTTGTACTGTACATTTCAGTGTCTGACAGTAGCCCACGGACACTTTATCACAAGTAACTGTGCACACCCGTTGTTTACTGGAACACTTCTCGTACCTCCCAGTGATTTCCACTGCCTGCCTTCCCTTTCATTTACCTGTGATACCATGTACTCAGCCTGTAGAAAATTGGAAGACAAAGAAGAAAAGTAGCGTATATACCAGACTGAGTATAAGCTGAGCTCCTCAGCCTTCACAGGGAGACAAATAGTTATGTTATATTCATTTGTCAGCTTTGGTACTTATGCACCACTGACAGTTACAGTTTGAGGTACCAAATTATTTCTGATCTCTTAAAACGGGAGCAAGCATACACATCTGTATGATACCACTTTGTGAATAGTGACCTTTTATGGCAATTACTATCTGTTCTGTAAAACTGATTTGGGCTGGTCTTTTCCTTTTCTCTGGAAGTGAAGTATTCATTTTCCTCCTTTGTAGTTATTAATCCGTATCTGAGACTTTGCCATTCGGTACTAACAAGACCACTTAAGTGCAAAAACACTTTGAGTCGCTGCATTCACATTTTTTTCCCTCTTAGTTAATTTCCCTCTGTATGTTAGAGGGGAAAAAGGAGCCTGTTTGAGGATTGTAAAAAGGGACTTCATGGGCATTAGATTACTGTAGACCTGATTCTGTCCCTTGGTCCTCCCATTTCTCCTTTGTGAACTACTTCTCTGTGCAGTGAATAATCCCTGTTTCATGGGAATGGTTGTGTGTTTAAAGATGCTATGCATCTTTATACTTAGGGTGATGCTATCTAGGTCTGAAAATTATGTAAACAGTCCATGCTTTCAGGTGCTTAAGTGAAATTCTGAACTGTTTCAAGGGTTATTGCTAAAACAGTTCTCTGCTGCTATTGTTTGAATGGACACGTAGACATCAGTGCTTGTGTTCCAGTACTCTTTCTCAGGCATTTTTTTTCTCATCATTAATTTTTTAAAATTTTCCTATTTTTGCCACATAGGAGGTGTTTCTTCTGCTTCTACCTGTTGCAGACTCTAAGGCATTGCAGGAAAAATGTTGTGCAAGGGAAAAGTTGAACAGTTACTTGTTTCAAGCTGTAATTTACTGTATTCATAAGGTTAAATACTCTATATCTAGGGTTTATGAAGTCTTCAACTTAGAAACCATTTGTATAAATATGGATGACTTCACCAACATTTTTTTTAAAAAATTCTAATTTTTCCCATTCCTGAATACTGGAGATATTGGAATGACAGAATTAACTACAGTAAGCGCCATACGGAAATGCTGCAGCCCATGAATATTGCATTGACTCTGAGATGCAAATTTAAAGAGTCCCTTAAGATATTATTTGGTAAACAGTGTTACCGTAAAGCAGGTGGTTTAGGAAATGACCACTCTTCCTTAAAGGCTTTCCAGCAACATTAAGTGCTGCTCCACACAGAAGAATAAATGCATAGCACCTGGAAGTTAAAACTGCCTCTTATTTCCATGATTTGTATCTTTGTCAAAGCAAGATTTTCTAAACATTTTAATGATCCAAGAAGGTATAATTCATTGTAAAATATCGTAAATCCATGTTATTAACATAGTTTTAAAAGATTTTGCCAGTGTTATTGCTGAAAACTTTCTTCTGATATTAAGTTCCCCTATTACTATCACAATTGATTTAACCTCACTTTTGTACTTCATAATTAATTCCTCTTCTATGTATTTCTTAGTTCTCTACCGATAAATAGAAAGGTAACATAAAATTGCTTTCATCTAATTTCATTCTGTGTGCTGCCCTTTGCTCTTGGAATAGCCTGTGAGTGTTGTGTTGGCCCAGAGGGAAGGTGTGTGCACGGTCTTGCTGCCCTGCACATTTCCCTGGGGCTTCTTGGCAGTAGCGGGGCTGGAGAGAGGACAGCTGTGCTGCCTTGAATGCTGTGACAGTTTTGGTGGGTAACAGCGGTCAGAAGACAGAATTTAGGAAGTTTATAGCATCTCCCCAAGAATTTAACACACAGCAGCAGCTTGTGCTTTAGGTAGAGATGCTTTTTCAGGGACTTGACACATGTTGTTCTCCTCAGATGTTGCGTAGTGGCTGCTCAGTTGTGTTTCCATTAACACTTTGAGCTGCTCTCTAAGAGGTGATGATCCGGCCCTCCTTAGATTGCACAATCTTACTATGTTGAAGAAAATGTACTGAAAAAAATAGTACTGTTCACTGGGGCTTGGAGTTGTTTTTTTAATCAATTTTGTTAGCATAAGCATAGAATAATAATTGCGGTTGGAAAAAAATAAAAAGGCAGCACTATAGGCATCCCATGCTGAACCTGTATCACAGACTGCTCGATATATTTGTGGCTCCATCCCTGTGTAAAATTTCATTAGTCATTTTGCTTCTGAGAAAGCAAAATGATCAGGAGATCCTGTGTAAAGAACCTGCTACTTGTGATTCAATTCTAACTGTAGAAACGTCCCTTATTAAAAAACCCAAAAGTGTTAAAAAATGCATATTAGCTGGATACCTGGTACATATGTAAAAGTGTGTCTACATACCCAGCATTTCTTTTAAAGCGTCAACAGAATAATTTTGTCCTGTTAACAGCTGAAATTCCTTCTGCGGCTTGTGTGATAGCTATGACTTTGCACACCAAAAGAACCAATTTGCTGCTCCCGCTACTCCTTTCAGCCCCTCCTGAGTATTTCTGGGGCTATATACTCTGAGTTCAGCAATGTTAACATGGAATCAAATAAATATTTTTCAGAGGGTATTGAAAATGTTGTTTATAATAGAAGTCCTGTAATTCCTATCTTAGTCTGTTTTGAACATACTAGCAGATGGAAGGTTCTCCGCGCAGGCTGCACTGGGAGAACACCATCTGCTTAGTTGGGCCACCATCTCTGTGACTCTTTTGCCAATCTGGTTCTGAAGTGTAGCTTGAAACACTTTTTCATGGATGCTCTTCAGACTGTTATATCTGGGTATTTCCCTCCTGTACCTCTGATTCAGCTTCTCCTGCTGCCTCTCTATGGATCACAGCTCTCTGCACTCTTGATGTCTTATGACCTCTGCAGTGATGGCAGCCTTGACTCCTCAGAAGTTTGCAGGGTGTCTTTTCCTAGGACACATAGTACTCCTTGGGTAAAGCAATGCAGTTTTAAGACTTTTCAAGCTACTGTAGTCTATATAAAGTTGAAAAAAATATTACATTCCTAGACAGGGTGTTTGCTTCTCTAGCCTGAGAGAGTGAAGAAGGTGAAGAGTTGATAGCACAAAAGCTGAAGTATAAATACAGTTTGCTATAAACTGAACTGGCATGTTATCCCACTGGTGGCATAAGAAAACATCATAATGGATACCTGCTTAGAAGAATGCGATGTTTTAAAGGCACAGTGCCATGTCCTAAGAAAATCTTTAAACGTACATTGTTTCTATCTTAATCTAGCAAATGGGAATTGAACATCAGTTTAATTTTCCAAGAAGTCCATTAAACAGCACAAATATTCAAATGTATCAGCAAATTGAGTCATCCAGTTATACTCTTAGCATTGCATGTTTTCACCTCCCTGCTCCTGAGCAAAGCAGGGCAGCAGTAAAGTTGCAACAAGCTGCTGAGATTTAGTTTCTGGCAAATGACCCTGGGGAGATGCATATTCATTAATCTGCCAAGACTGTGACCCAGATCCCTGTTCCTTCTGTCTTGATTGGGTTCACCTAATTACATCAGCTGTCACCTGATTCCTGGTGACATCACAAGTTCACCTGACCTAAGCCCTGTACTTTAAGCAGGTAATTAGATGAGCAGAAAAGAGCAGCAACTTGGAAAGATAAACTGATGGAGACAATTCAGCTCCTGTCTTCTTTCAGAAATATAGTTTCAGAATTACTGTGGAAGGGAGACTGCTCAGTGAATAGCACTCTCTGGTTTTTGCTTGGGCTTTTTTTTTGCAGGCTGGTAATAAAGTTGTCCTAATGATTTTAGAAAGCCAAGAAGAAAATTATATACACCTTCCCCTATTCAAATGGTCTTAGACATTCATGACCATCCACTACTTCCAGCTCCCTTCCTAGGTGGCCTGTCTAGCTTTCCTCAATACTAGTGGTGTATATGAGTTTGGCGGTGGCCTCTGCTGTAGATAGCTGATCTAGAGATTGCACCCTGATGGTCTAGAGACTTTCATCATGTCTACTCTTGTTGCTTTTCCCCATATGTGAAGGGGGTTGCACAGGATCTGCTGGGTGAGGCTGCAACCTCAGGAAAAAATCATGGAATCATTAGGGTTGAAAAAGGATCATCAGGTCCAACCTTCATCCTAACATCTGTCTGTCCAGATACTCATTTTTTAAGCACCTCCAGGAATGATGACTCCACTACCTCCCTGGGCAGCCTGTTCTAGTGCCTAAGCACTCTGAAGAATTTCTTCCTAATATCTAATCTAAACCTCCCCTGACACAACTTGAGGCCGTTTCCTCTCATTTTATCATTAGTAATTTGGGAGAAGAGACCAACACCAGCTTCGCTACAATCTCCTTTTAGGTAGCTGTAGAGAGCAATAAGGTCTCCTCTCAGTCTCCTCTTCCCTAGACTAAACAACCCCAGTTCCCTCAGCCTCTCCTCATAAGGCAATATGTCCAGACCCCTCACCAGCTTCACTGCCCTTCTCTGGACCCACTCCAGCACCTCAATGTCCTTCTTGTACTGTGGTCCCCAAAACTGGACACAGTACTCAAGGAGTGGTCTCACGAGTGCCTACTACAGGGGCACGATCACCTCCCTAGTCCTGCCGCTCACACTGTTTCTGATACAGGCCAGGATGCTGTTGACGTCCCTGGCCACCTGGGCACAGTGCTGGCTCACATTCAGCTTTCTGTCCACTGGCACCCACAGGTCCCTTTCCACCAGGCAGCTTTCCAGATACTACTCCCCATGCCTGTAGTGTTGCCTGGGGTTGTTGTGACCAAAGTGCATGACCCAGCACTTGCTCTTGTTAAACCTCATCCCATTGACCTCAGCCCATCACTCCAACCTGTCCAAATCCCTCTGCAGAGCCTTCCTACCCTCAAGCAGATCAACACTCCCACTTAATTTTGTGTCACCTGCAAAATTACTGAGGACGCATTCGATCCCCTCATCCAGGTCATCATAAAGATATTAACCAAGACTGGTCCCAAAACTGAGCCCTGAGGGACACTGCTTGTGACTGGTTGGCAAATGGACTTAACTCCATTTAACGCCACTCTCTGGTCCCAGCCATCCAGCCAGTTTCTAACCCAGCGAAGAGTCCACCTGTCCAAGCCATGAGCCGCCAGCTTCTCCAGCAGAATGCTAGGGGAAACTGTGTCAAATGCCTTACTGAAGCCCAGGTAGACAACATCCACCTCTCTTCCCTCATCCACTAGGCAGGTCACCTGATCATAGAAGGAGATCAGGTTGGTTAAACAGGACTTGGCCTTCATGAACCCGTGTTGGCTGGGCCTGATCCCCCTGTTGTTCTGCACTTGCTGCATGATCACCCCCCAAGAGGAACTGTTCCATAATCTTCCTTGGAACCAGGGTCAGTCTGACAGGCCTGTAGTTCCCTGGATCCTCCTTCCTACCCTTCTTGTAGATGGGTGTCACACTGGCAAGTCTCCAGTAACCCAGGACTTCCCCACTTGGCGAGGATTGATGATAAATGATGGAGAGGGGCTTGGCAAATTCCTCTGCCATCTCCCTTAACACCCTCAGGTGGATCCCATCCAGCCCCACAGACTTATGGCCATCCAGTTGGCTTAGCAGGTCTTTCACTACTATGATATATATCAGATGCGTGCCTGGGGTTAGATTAGAAAGGTGTCATTTTAGTTGTGTGAAAAGGCTGCTTGCACCTTCAAAAGTAGTCAAGGGAGTTGTAATTTTAACCTCAATTCAAAGTGTATCATTCTCTTCTGCAGAGTGTAGATAGGCTTCCAGAAAAGTTTCTTTCTTTCTGTGAAAAGTATGGAAAAGGCTTCAAGCCTGCTACTCCATTTCAGCCAGTCTTGGTCCTTTTCCTCCTCATCTATGGTAAAGAAGAATAGCAACAGCCACTATGAGCTGCTTTCTATGTTTCATTGACCCAACCTGTGAGAAGCACATGCCAGAGAACAAGGCTGCCGCTGGAGAGCTCTTTTTCCCTCTGTGACTTTAAGGACAGGACAATCCACCACGCTGGTATTCGCACTGTGTGAATTTCCATTTGTCCTTCTTAGAGGTTTCCTTCTTTGTTCAGAAACAAACAACAATTTATATATGAAGCTTAAACATTCTTATTGGAATAAAGCTTGTAGCCACAAACGCACATTTATTTTCTCAAGTGAAATTCTACCTGAAATAAATGATGGCTTGTCCATAATTTTAAAGCCTTGCATTGATCCAGGAGATTGATTGGTTTTCAGTTCCATAACTTTCTAGTTGACATCTTTTGTACTTAAATGAATAGTAGAAGCTTTAATTATCAGGCTTGCTAGAGTTATCTATTTGAAATATTTTTTTAGCAGAAAAATGCGTAACTGAATAGCAAATATTCCAGTAGGAAAATGTATGTACCAATGGGGTAGAGGGACTCCAAGTAACTAAATTTGCTGGGTTAGAGTGGGACTTTTTGTTATCTTTGGGGGTTTTTTTAAAGAAAATTATTTTTCCCTGAAATTTCCACCCTGCCCCACTCCCCACCACAACTTTGTAAACCTTAGTGAACTGGAGAATGGGAGCTTGACTGTCTTTGCAATCTGCCTTTTCTTTATGAATGTCTTAGTGTTTAATTCTGAAAATTATGACTCTTGTTCTCATGTGTCAATTTAGAGTATAAACTCTTGAGAATCAGTTTTCCAAATAAACCCAGGAAGAACTATGTAACGTGTTTAATCTGCATAGTGTATTTATATATTGATTTTGTGTATGTACATCAGGGTTAGAGGAATGATAGTGAAATGTATGTATGTATGTACATAGTGTATGTGTTTCAGCCCAGTGTATATCTAGATTGCCAGCTATGTGAGATCCGTTTTGCTTATTTAAAATTGTAAAGCAAGTTTCAGAAAATATTTCATTTACTCATTTTCAGTCTGAAAAATAATCACTGTTTGCTGGTAAACATCTTAAAAGTGGTCTTGTCAAAGTAACTTCTTATCTCTCTAGAACCACATTTTTAAATAGTTTTAATTCTACTCTGCTGCTACTTTCATAAATAACTCATATCTAATAATATGTTTACTGTATTAGTGCCTGTCTTCATTTACAGTTTCATGAATAAAGTATTTGACAGATGGAGAAGTCTGTATTTGTAATGCAGACATCACTTTTTCTTTTGTATTAAGTATCAAGCCACAACACTGTATTTACTTCTAAGCTCCATAAATTGTTCTGGGACTCTGCCAATCAATTGCAATGTGTTGGACCAGTTAGCTTTCATTACTCTCAGTTGGGCTGGCCGCTTCCATTAGTGCTTGTTCTAATGCATGCTGTGGAGTCAACTGCAGGTTGCTATGGATAGGGTGATTGCTGTGAACCACTACATGACCCAGATAGAAAATTATCCTTCCCACTTCTCAAGCAGCAAATCTTCATTTTGACTGCAGTGTGCAATGTTGTTCACAACCCAAACCCTCTGGACTGATTTTTTTGTATTCTTTAATTTGACTCAGTGTCAGATGAAGTAAATACATGGAGAAATCACTTCACGCCATAATACACAATAAGAAAATCAGTTGAAACTCTCCAGGCAGGTGATTTTTAAATGATTTTGCAGTATGTATTTAATAGGATTTAAGAGTTATTTTCTTCTTTGTTTAATTTCTTTGAAGAAGTGATCAGAGTCCTTGAGGCAAATTTTGGTTTGAACTATTATTTTCATTTTATTAGAAACAACTAGGAGTGGACAGGCCTAAAACTGTCAAGTTGTAGCTTGTCCTCAAATTTCCTCTTGCTGTGGAGAGGAGCTGGTTTGATGATGCCTCAGAATGAAATTTAAGAATGACAGATGCTGTCTGCTAGCATCATACCTTTTCCATTTTGACCAGATAAAGAGACTTTATTATAAGTCCTGGATGCATATTTTATTCTAGTATAGTACATATTGCATTTTAGTGTAGGTCCTGGTTATATGTTACACAGTCTACTCTTGCTTTCTGTTCATCGGCCCTTGGACTGCTCTATACAGATTAAAAATATTTCTAATAATAGTGTAAGGTCAGCTGGCCAACACTGCAGCTGTGCTGGGTGTGCTGAGCAGGCTGAATTCCATACAGTGGGAAGAAATGACCTGAAATAAATAATGTCAAAAGCTCTAATTCGCTGGGACCTGTTAGATGCTAGCTTATCTCTAGTAGCTAGTTTTATCTCAAGTGAGGTTGTGGAATCCCAAGGAGCCCAGTATCTCTGTCCTCTAAAATATTTCTGGAGCTCTGCAGGGCATGTAATAGGCGCTGTCTGGACTTCTGCCATCTGAAGATTTCTTGTACAAATTATTAGATCATATATATTGCCTCACCCAGCCAAGTTCCAAAATAACAGTTTCTTTTCAGAAGAAACTTTTTATATGTTTTAAAGTTAGGAGGACATTATTCTCTTTCATTTGTACTGAAGAGAAAAGTGAGCAAACTGAAGCAGTTTCTGCAGTTTCAGGTCCACCTCCTGGTTTGCGGAGAGGGTCACTGCTGTCATCCTCATGAGATCATGAGTGCATCCAACCATGATGCCGGCATTTAGGCAACCTTATTTTTACCTCTAACCATTGTTACTGTGTGGGGTGGGCAGCACAATCTCCTTCCTCCTCCTTATTTTCCTTCTTCTCATTCAGTGGCTGTGCCTTGCTGCCACTTCCAGTTTAACTCATTGCATTATTTCTTTCTCTGTCAAAATATCCAAACTGCTGTACTTTTCATTAGCTGACTAGTACTAAAGGAGCATAGCTGTGTTGAGGTACAAATGACAAATTTGAAGTTAGCATATTGTATACCACGTGTTGATGGATGTTAATGAGCTTTCTGTTCTCTCCGCCATGTCACCTCTGATTCAGTCATTAATGACGAGGCTCCAAATAATGAAATCTATTTGGAGTACCAGCAATTTATTTCTTGCCATCAGAGAAGATTAATCTGTATCCATCTTTGGGAGAAAGTCAACTCGGATTAGATTTTGCCTTGGCATTATATGGTACCAAATTGCAGCACATGGTGGTATTTTCAGGGTAAGGAAGGACAGATCTTCCTGCCTGGAGCTGACAGCTGGAAACGTGGGATCCAGCTGTCTGTGTGGGGACTGTGGCCATTGTGGTACTTTTCTCTCACCTTGTATATTTGCTGCTCCCTGCCCTTGTAGTCCTTTAGAAGGGGGACTAGGCTGTGTGGCATGCTTTTTGGTGAGATCAAGGCAATGCATATATGTCATGGTAATGGAAAAAGTGTGATACAAGCCTTTTTTCTCTGCTTCACGTGCTCTGGGGCTGTCTCTGCTTCAATGTAATTTGCTGGAGTTCAGTGTCATAAATATGGGACTTGGAAGCAAAAGCTGGGGGGGTCTGTCAGGAGCCTGGGCAGTTGTGAGCAGGGTTCAAAAACAGAGGAAGCAGCTTCCATGTCTTGATACACCTGCTTGGGGTCTGGCATTTACTTCTCATCATCTGCAACTCAACGAGATAGGCAAATGTGTAGAGTCAAGTGCAGACATCATTCCACCAAACTCTTTTCCAGTCACCATTGACCTTGTACCAAAGGCTTTAGTGGGGCCAAAACTTTCTGTGCTTTGTCTTAGCCTGAAAGTCTGACCTTGGACTGATTGTCACACAGCTGGTTAAAGTATTCTTTTTCTCTTTTTGGTTTAGTCTTGCCTGCGAGTCTGTTTGAATACAAAGTGCTTTATTAACAGCTCATATTAACACCATTTGTAACCAATATATTATTTAAAATAACGTTAAGAGTAAATGATCATGCATTCTCTACACAAATTATAATACAACTGTATTACATTATTTCCTTGTTTTAAGAGTTTTCCTTACTATGAAACAATGATTATGTCATGCTACTATGAATAAAACCTAGTAATATGCAGAATAAGTTATACTGATTTTATATCACTTTAACTTGGATAGATACTGGGCACAATGTAGAACATAGCCCAGTGACATATCTCATCCAGTGGTGGGAATTTAGTTCTACATATCTGTCACCTGGGGTTAAAAAAAAAGGGCAAATATCAGCTAGCATAATCATAACAAATTCATATATATAGGTTTTTAAACATATGTTGGTTGAATATATAAAGCAATTGTAGTGTTTTAGAGATGCTTTCAGTCTTTACCAGTATTCGTCACCTGAATAAGGAATATCTCCAAACTGTTGTTTTCAAGCTCCAAATTCTGACTTTATGGCGTGCCTGCTTTAGATTGAAATCTGTTCATCCATAGTACTCGCACATCTCTCTACTCTTTTAAATCTCTGCAACTAATCAATAACTTAGGTTATGGTTCTGTTGCATTTTTTTCACACTTCCCCTTTATTTGATATGATGAAACTTTTGAGAAGCACATTATGCAGCCTCTCACACTCCGCACAGAGAGTCCTCCATTAGATTTCTGAATAATTAGGGAAGATATTAAAATCAAGCAATTTTTCAAAGGCAACTTCTCTTTTAAAATTGCTACCTCTTGCTGTTGGTATTAACCAGTTGTTGCATTTCAAAACAGTACGTGCTCGTATGCATACATACAAAAGTATCTGGCATAAAGACACTGCATGGCACTTTCAAAAGCACAGATGGCTATTAAGCAGCTCAATCTTTCTTGGCCCAACACGGGACCAAATGTTCTGTCACGACTGTGAGAATTAATTCTACAGCAGGAAAACCGATCAAATGTTACAAATGGATGAGTTTTTGTTTCCAAGAGTCAAGTACAAACGATAAATGTCTTTGTAAGTGCTCAGACTACATCTATTTGCATTGTGGCCCCTTTCCTTCCTTCTGGTGATATGGCGGAGGAGGTACAAGGGGGTGCAAACTATAGTTTTATCCACTTTCAGGTCTCTTTCTGCTGACAGGGCAGGTCATGGGAGTTTGTAGTTAAATGATAATGATTCTGTTAATTATAATGTTCTGCCCTATGTTATTTTAATGAGGAGAGACTTCAGATGGGAGCAAGAATTTGCTCAGCTGTAAGTGACGTCATGTATTACCTTCCCTCGAAGAATATCTGTGGCTAATATCTGTAAAGCAGCTTTGATTAGGGAAGGGGCTAAATTCAGGAGGTGTTAAAAAGAACTCTTTGATGGATGTGGCAAGTGAGTTTTATGAAGGCACTTAGCAGACCAACTTCCCTGAACATCACACAGCAAATTGCTTTTGTATGCGAATTTCTTTGCATAAAAATTGAGGTGCAAGGGGATTAAGTGCAATTCCAGATCATCTCCTAAATTTGAAGGCAGGGAAGTACATAAATCTGTGAGAAATGATGATAGGGGACTGAGTACTAAACCTGTTTTGATCCCGAATATCTCTGTAATAGTATCAACTGTCATTTCACATGATATGTGTATAGTTCTGCTATGTCATCTGCATACTGGTGTAGGGAGTTAGAAATAAATTACTCTGTCGTGTAAAGATTTATGTGGAACGTTTTGCCTCTTTCATAAGTGTTACGAGGTCATCGGTGTTATTTTGTAGAAACAAAATTTACATTTGTTTTCCTTACTAGAAATTTATTGCAGGAACAATAGTAAATAGTATGGTAAGAAAGATACTTAGTAACCAGTTCTCAGGTTTTGTTTCAAAAAAAAGTCAGTGTAAAAGTATTATATTCTGATATTCTATGTAAACATGTTTGTAGTCCTCTTTTTGATTTTTTTTTTTAATGAAAACTAAAATCCGCAGTTACATTTTAGAGCAGAAATCAGTGGCACAAATTTTGGTTACCCTGAAGTTACACAGCCATCCAGTTAATTCTTCCTCTCTTTGCAACCCCAAGATTCCTGAAGCAAAACAGGAGAATAAAATCAGTAATGAAAATAAAAAACTGTGGTGCTTTATCAGTGGCTAATACCAAATCTGCTCTCCTGAATGCTTCTCTAGCAGAACATCCAACTGACTGAGCTGCTGGGTAGCTCCTGAAAGCTGTGTCATTGAGAAAAAATCAGTTTGACCTACTGAGTAGGTGCTAATTCTTGTTGGGATTAACGATCTAATCAAATGAGACTGATAAATATTTGAGGATGGCTGAATAGCTTCTAATTACCTTGTTGATGAGAAGTATGTAAATTGTTGAGGAAAACCTTATGCTATTTGCTTTCTGTGATCTGTTGGGGGGGGGAGTTGTTTTTGTTTGTTTGGGTTTAGGGTTTTATTTGTTGGTTTGTTTTGTGGAAATGCTTAAAACTGCAAGGAAATTAGAGCCTTTGCACAGTGACCTCTGGCTGCATTGGCTTCCAAGAGGACTCTCTTGCTTCTGAACATAAGCATAATTTACCCTGCACACTGTACTTCTTCTGTCCCAGCAAGCTTATGCCCTGTTTTCTGAGCTGGGCATATATATTTATGCCTTACCTCCTGGTAAATCCAGTGATTAACATATATCAAATTTCTCTGGTTTACAAGGGAGAAGGAAAAATGCTTCACATTGTCATTCCAGTGGAGGGAATTTTTAAAGGATACTCCTGTTGATACAAAATAAGAGCATTACTTTAACTGAAAGTCTGATTTAACATGAGAACAATAAAAACTTAAAGTAGAAGTCACTTTGCTTTAACTCAAATTTTGAATGCAGCAGACCTTTTGAGACTGACGAGGAAAGAGCTGTATTGGGTATGACTTTCCATGTAATGAAAATAACATTAAATTAACATAAATGTGTTGATTCTTCAGAAACAAAATGAGTAACATTACTGCTCCTCTGTAGTGGTTTGACATTGGCTGGATGTAAGATGCCCACCAAGCTGCTCTATCACTCCCTCCCCTTCCTCCTGTCAGCTGTCCTAGAGAGAGAAAATAAGATGAAATTTGTAGGTTAAGACAAAGGCAGTTTCAAGGCAGCATGCGTGGAAGCAAAAGAAAACAAAGATTTATTCTCTAGTTCCCATCAGCAGGCAATGCCTGGCCCCTTTTCTGGGAAGCAGAGCTCCAAACATGTAGTGGTTACTCTGGAGGACAAGCTGATGCCCTGCCCCCTCCTCCTTTTCTTAGCTTTTATAGTTCAGCTGACATCATATGGTATGGAATATCCCTTTGGTCAGTTTGGGTCAGCTGTCCCAGTCGTGTCCCCTCCCAAGACCTTGTCCACCCCATCCCACTGTGGGGGGGACGTTGAAAAACAGCCTTGGTGCTGTGTGAGCCCTGCCCAGCAGTAGCCACAACAGGGGTGTGTTATCAACACCTTTCCAGCTCTCAATGCAAAGCACAGCACCGGGAGGGCTGCTATGGGGAGAATTAACTCCAGCTCAGTCAGACACAATGCATGATGCCCTTACTGGTATGCTGATTCACGTTCAGCAAATGGCCCTCCACTGCACTAGCCAATTGTAATTTCAAGTGGACTTTTAACAAAGTTATATACTTGGCATAACTCTGCCCAGCTGGCAGTGCACTCAGAGTGCAGAATATAGAACTAATTCTTCTCGTGCTTGCTTTTGACTTATTCAGCATCACAGATTTCAGTAGCATTCTAATTTCATATAGCACTAATTAGTGTCAGTGAAAAATGAAAGCAGCACACTTAGGAATTTATCTTTGAAGAATTGTTGACATTATGCTAACACTTAACAGTATCACCCAAATAGCAAGTATGGCAGCTGTATGCCCAGCGTGTAAAAACAAAATACTTCCTTTCATTATGTGCTTACCAGTCATCTGGGCTGAAATTAAGAAGTAACCTTTCTTTATTCTGGATTTTGATTCCCTCCTTGTTTAATTCAGACATGTCTATTTTACACATTCAGCTGTTTCTGTTGGACCACTTGTGGCTGCACATACTTGGCATCTGCCATATCTATATCACAAGGTAGAAATTTCTGCTAAAGAAGGAGTCTTTAATATCTTGGATCCTCTAGAACATAACAGAGACTTCTCTGGAGAAAACAGCAGTAAGGTCTTTCACATGATAGAGGATTAGAGGCCCCATCAAAATCCAGCTTTCCCTTTAGAAAAGTAATTATGCATGGGGAAAGGAGGGTGCTAATGGTTTGCAAATGCTTATGCTTCAAAGGACAGAAAGTTGTTGTAGATGTGTGTCATGTTGTCTGTTGTTTTATGATTGCTGTGGGAAGACTTATGACAAAATATGTGAGCAGCATCCTACCTATAGCTGGGAAAGAGTATGGAACAGATAATATGGATAGAATTAGGATAGGGTTCCTCAAAGAGGAATTTTAACCAAAATGCTAATCAAAATAAGCTTTACAATTGTTGCCATCACCTTCTCTAGCTGTGAGAGATACTATGTATAACTTACAAAAAGTAAGACAAAAGCCTTTAAGATTTTTGATTATTAAGAAAGTTCCTTAGGAGCTGTCACAAGCTGTACACTGGTATAGCATGAGGCTGGCATCTAAGATAGAGTGACCCTGCATCTTCTCAGATAAGATGGTGATCAGGTGCACGTATGTGCTATATGAGGAAATTGTTACATGCTAGAAAGGCAAGAAAAATAAATGTACTGAAAAAAAAGAAATTTTTTTCAGGAATTATATTAAAGTCTTTTCAGCATCCCCTGACAAACCTCTGTGAGCTGACAGAAGCAGTGACATAGGAAATCTTAAGTACCGTATCAGACAATGGAATTTTTTATGTATAATGAGCCTCTTATGGTAGAGATATTATTTTATTGTGATATAAAGAGATTTGCAGAGAATAAAGTAACATTTTGCAACTTCATATCTACTTTCCTCAAGATTTTTATAGACTTATAATGTGAGAATACTTCTTGGTACTTATTCTCTAACATATGAGCTTACTGCACCTAAAAAAGACTGCTTTTGGAGGAAGGTTTGTAATGAAGCTGAACTGCCAGTTGTATTTTATATTAAAAACTTCTCTGTGGAAGCATCTACTGGAAAAAATGCTTTCTAAAGGACAGTGCATAAAGACATAGCGATTTGTGGGGTACGGCTTTTTTTCTGGTCATGTGAAATTTTCCCTGGAAGAGGAGTCTTCGGTAGGAAATATAGCAAAACT
Source organism: Ceryle rudis (assembly GCA_033439905.1). Classification (NCBI taxonomy): domain Eukaryota; kingdom Metazoa; phylum Chordata; class Aves; order Coraciiformes; family Cerylidae; genus Ceryle; species Ceryle rudis. The sequence continues at coordinate 113,973 of JAAGNO010020574.1, read as the reverse complement.
TTTCTTTGATAAGTGAATAATACAGTGATGGTTTTGCCGTTTACTGAGCATCAGGTGTGTATTAGGTGTGCTTGAAAGCTGAATACAGTTTACATTCAAGCATGCTTTCATTATCTTAGACTTCCCTAATTATAGTCAGTTGGCTGTAAACTTATGTTGTAGAGAGATTTTCTTTAATTTGGGGACCGGTAAAACTCAGAACAATGAAAAAAAACTAAAAAGCATTTGAAAGCATAATCAACAGCTATTCTGGTAAGTGAAAAAAAACCTGATAAGTTCACGCTGTTGTATTTAACATATTATTAGATATACAATGAAGCTGGATACATGAAATGCAAATTGTTGGTGCATGTAGTTATTAAATAATCTGTTACTGTTTTTCTGTATTTGAAATGATTAAAGGTTCTGATTTCTTTATCTGTGCTTTTCCACATTGTCTTTGATTAGCTGTTTCTATATTTTACAAAATGTTTTACTTACATGAATTAAGATGCAGTAATTATCGATTTTTGCACTGTTATTTTTATATTAGTCAAAAACCTAATATGTGCTTAATGTTTATATAGAGAATATGTACCTCCTCTGAAGAGCTGACTGTAAAAAAGGTCTTGATCCTGAGAACAGTGAATGATGCAGGGAGCTTTTTGCAGATGAGTAACCCCTTCCTGACCAAAATACTGCTCACATACATTTCCTTCTATTGAATTAAATTGAGACATGCTTGTATATAATTGCCAGGAGTCCTAAATGAGAAGTAAAAAGGCTAAATATTTGCATTTGTGTTACCTGTTCTCTCTTTTCTTTCCGCTAAATTTAATTGGAGATGTAAATCTGCAAGAGATTTGGGGTGGGGGCATATTCTACTGGATGTGAAGATTGAAAAAGATTTGGTTTTGAGGTTTCTTTGGGGTTTTTTATCAATTACAGTGTTACTGGTTTACTGTTTTCTTAATTCACAGCACTGAATTCTGCAAATCTATTTAATGGCAAGAAATATTAGGGAATTTTATGGTGGACTTTCAGAAGGTATAATGCCATTGGCAGATGCAGGTTGTCCTTCATACCCTCTTTTCAAAAAGAAGGGAGAAGGCATTGTGTCGTTGCATATATCAATTCATAAATTGTTTCTCATCAAGTGTTTTGAATGTAGTAATTCCTGTCACTTTATGTTATGTTTCAAAGTTTTGCAACCAGCCCCTCAGGGACCAGTTAAGGAGCTAAACCAGCAGAAATTTGTGTGTGTAGGGTACCTCCTCTGCTCCTTGGACTAATCCCCTCCAGACTTGCTGGCAAAAGGCAAGAGAAAATGTTAAGGGAAAGGAAGAGGGAAGGTGGCAGAGCATGGGAACTCCTCTATCAGTAGCAATGAGGTGTTACAATGTCAAAGCGTACCACTGTAATGATCATGATCTAAAGTCATGGATGCCATCAAGTGAAGCAGATGGTATTGTATGATGATATGGTATGGAGCTGTAAGGGGATAACTGTGTATTTAAGATGTACCCCATTCTGTTCTTAACTGTATCACAGACTTGTTGAGAGGCCTTGAGCAAACAGTTTCCCACATCATTGCCTGCTTCTCCATTTAAAGTAGTAATAATATTGCCTTCTCATCAACAGTTGCTATTCAGGTGCTTAGATGTTCTGCAGTAGGGACCATTATGAAAGCAAAACCATAAAGATCAGAACTTTAAATATGGAAAATTAGCAAAAGGCATGCTATTTTTCTGTACTTCAGTGTTGCTTGGACCTACAGGCTTATAAAAAAGAGCTTCCCTTTAATTAAAGTTAAAGCTTCATTACTCCTGTGTAGATAAAAGCTCAATATGAAAATATCATTGCTATTCAGAACTACCAGACTCTACTGCAAGTCATCCGTGAATCATCTCTAATTAACAAGGTGCTCTATTACAGGGCTGCCTGAACAATGGCAAGGTATTCTTTGCAATCCTCTAAGCTAAAGTCTATTAGTTTTTCATTATCTCAATTATTTTTAATATTCTGGAAAAGCTGTTTGCAGGTTTTGCCTGCCAAAGAACTCCAAAAATAAAAGTTGCCACTGGAAAATAAGGGCGTGGAGTTTCCCTCCAAATTTCCCAAGAAGGATATGCAGATTCCCTGAACTGTCTTAAAATGAGAGCTGAGATGGAGTTTCCATGCAATCTGTTTGTATGTTTAGACCCACTGTTCATTTTCAGCCAAAGTATCAACAGAAAATGTGCTAAGTTTGAGAGGCAAGAAAAAGCAATAAAGAAGGCTCAGTCATCTAGAGTTTGAGACCAAAGGTTTGCAACATGCCAATGATTATAAGACAAAGATTTTAAGATATGTGGCTTCACGATCTCCCTAAAAGACAAGCTACTAAATCTGAAAATAGACAAAGAGGAAAAGAAAAATAAATATCTATTTTCCACAGCTAGAAATTGCAAATAGCAAATCTGACCTGCTAATAGCAAGTTGTGTACACAGCCAGCACACGTTAGCTGCAGCACCCAACTGCCTCAGAGCACTTGAGGAATTCAAACCCAGATGCATTTTGCATACATGAAAATAATGTATTGTGTGCCCGCTGATTCTAGAGATAATACAGTGGAAAGGATACTTATGAAAGTGTTCATGAGGAACGTGTTTCCCACTAAGCATGAAGTCTGACCTGGTTAGGCAATGATCCTTTGGTCATTGAAGGCTCAGGGAAGCTGCATACCCAGCATGACCCATTTGGAAGCTGCCTGCAACAGATATGTGTACATACATTGCTCTTGTATATTCCAACCTGCATTTGCTAAATCTCCATGATATAGTTCACAAATGTTTCTTTCTCTTTCTGGGGACATATGAATTTTTCAGATACCTCTTCTTCCTTTTCCCTCCCTGTGTCTTTTAAATGAATTATTGGTTGCTGGTACCTTTCCACGGCTACAGAAGATAAGTCAGGCTGTGAGGACACTGAAGATGAGGCTGGTTTTGTTTTCCCTGGAAAGGGGAGGCAGCAGGATTATCAGAAGTTATTAACGTTACCTCACTGAGTTTTGAGAGACTAATTTCCGGTAGTTTAGAAAATGTATTTTGGGTGATGAAGGTAATTAGAACAACAATAATGTGGTAACATAATTCAAAATAAAACAACCACAAAAAATGGTATTTACAAACAGGAAAACTAAAATAGGAGCACTCCATAAATTTAATATTCCCCTGTTAACCCGTTTGACACATGTCATTTTGCTGATGGGAGGCCTGCTATGTGCTTAAGAACAGGAACAGAGAAACCATGAGTGAAATGGTGCCTGTATCTGCTCTGTGCACACAAACAATTGAAAAGGTACCATGTTTGGGAAGGAATTGCAGAAGGATGAAGAAATCACACAGTAATGTCCCTTTAGTATGAGAAATGACTAATATCCCATGTACATTATCTGAAAATACAATCACAGAGGAAATAAGAAAAGTCTAGAAAAGAGTAATGCAAATCTCTAGAGATATTCCAGGATTTAGTTAAGATTGGCATTATCCAACTTGAACAATAGTGTCTTCAAAACCACAACACAGAAAACAGCTATCTTACCATTTCACTGGTACAATCACGTAACTATAGGAAAATTCTCATTAAAAGACACTAAATTCAGGTCTAATCCAAGGAAACACAGTGAGCTTGCTGTCAGAAGAGGTTAGCAGCAAGCACACATTGTGTTGACAAAATATCAAGGGAAGGGCAATTTGTTTCCAAACTGTGTTCAAGTTGTACAACCAAAACAAAGGTAATTCCTTATTATCCCTCAGGATATACATGAATGCCCACAAGTTTCAAGAATACGTGCCATCATGTCCAGTGGCTATTATGTAAGGTGAATTATGTTTTGTCTCTTTTTTTTTTTTTTTTTTCAGACATTAATTATTGGTCAATGAAAGATACTTGTTACTGAGTTGTAAGGAACTTTAATTTGATCAGTACAGGAAATCTCAGTTATCCTTGAAGACTACTTTAAGTAATATAGGTAGCATTTCCACAGTTTATTGCCTACCATGAACACATGAAGGTTAGCAATAATTTCTGGTTCAGGGGCAATTGCTCTTTTCTTTCCCCCCTCTTTTGAGACAGCAAAGTTGCATGGAGAAATCAATGATGCTATTGCTAGTAGCTGTAGTAGTGTATGTTTCAGTTCTGATACTGAGGTAGCTGGAGATAAGAAAAAAATGGGCTGCTTCACTTCTACAAGAATCAAGCAATCTGGTGAAAAGAGCATAGTCAAATGAGAGTAATAGATACAACTAGTTAAATGAGAAATGCTGAAGTATTTAAAATCTGAACTTTTTTACTTCAATTTTCATGACAGTTCTTGCAGAAAAAAAAATATATTGACTTCACTTTGAAATTTTGAATTTAGATATGAAACTTTTGAGGTTTGCATATATTAAAACAATTCTTATTAAAATATAAATAATGACATTTTGTTGTTTCATTATACTATTCACAACACATGCATCCCTGCTATTGACAAGTATTGTGAAAATAAATACAATTTCTAATTTAAGAATATAAGAAACTGTGGGTCACAGTTGCTTCTTACCAGTAAGTTTATCTTGTCTTATACTATCCATTTGGGTGAGACCTAAGCAAAAGGGTTGTTGAAAAACTGGAAAGGACTACCAAGGTGGCCAGATCCCAGAGCACATTATTTACAAGGAGAAGTTGAGAAAGATGGGTTTGCATACTTCAGTAAAGATGATGCTGAGGGGTGATGTAAGACCAATCTACATCTATGTGAAGGATAGTTGGAAGACAAAGGTCCTAAACTCTTCTTGATAACACCAGGAAAAACAGTTGTGGTCAATGGCTACAAGTGCCAGGAAAGGCCAGTCAGGTTGGAGATCAGAAAAAACTTCACCTAGAAGGTAGAGTAGCAGTGGACTAGGTCTCCCAGCAAGACTGTGGAGTCTTCATCTGCAGATATTCAAGACTTAGCTAGAAAAAGTCATAGCTGACCTGATCTAGTGCTGACAATGGTCCTGCTTTCAGCAAGACACTGGGCTAGGGACCTGCAGAGGTCCCTTTTCACTCATATTTATATGCTTTCTATTATATTCTTCTGTGATTAAATAATTCAAAATATTGTATGTTAGGAAAAAATGTGCAAGCCATTTAAGATGTGTTCTCAGTTTTTCAGAAACTTCGCAGAAAATTTTGAATATGACTTTTTTTGTCTGCCAAGTGGTGCATATTTTCTGGAAATACTGAGTTTTAACCATCTCCAAATTGGAGTGCTCTACTGAGCCACAGGATTTAAAACTTCAAAGTTTTAAAAGAAACTTTACTTAAGAACTGTACATTTATCTATTATACAGTAGTATTTATCATGTGATTGATTAGCTTCATTCTTTTTCAAATAAAAATCCTCAAGAAGTATCCAAACAAAACTCAAATCAAGGTTAGGGTAAAATTCAGATTATGCATTTAGTGGTTTAGAGGGGAAAATTTCTCAGAGCATTGTTGAAGTTGTCACCAAAACAAGCATTGATACATTCCAAGTTAATGGTATGCTTCAAATAAATCCTTATTTATAAGTGAAGAAATGCACTGGTAGGGCATATGAACAAGGTGAATTTTGACCACTGATGATTCCAAAAGGCAGAAAAATACAAAAAAAAAAACCTCTTTAAAAAAAGCCAAAAAAACAACAAACCACACAATTTCTTAATGCTCCATACAATTACACACCTGATAGGAGAATTCTGTTGTACAGAAAAGGTCAGAATAATCTGCTGGTGTGGTAATACAACTAACTAATGACTTCAGTGCAGGATTATAAAGTGGGTGCCTTTCCTGAGGGAGCCACAAAGGAAGAAAAGGAAGACTGCTTATCTGCCATAATACTTGCTTTCTGAATTTATTGGAATGTCTCTCACCCTTCTTTTCACCTTTCCCCTTTTCCTTTTCCTCTCCTCTCCTTTCTTCTTTCATTCTCTTTTTCTTTCTTTTTTTTTTTTTTTTAATTGATTTCCTCCTTGTCTCTTGAAATCCTTCATTCTAATACACTATGGAGGATCTATAGATAAATAAAAATGGTTTAATGCTGCATGGTTAGGGCAAGTGACTCTGCAACTCCACAGAACAAGAACTAGCATTATCAAGCAACCTCATTTTCTTAATGCGCTTTCTAAACTAGCAGCATTACAAACTTTTCTTTGTCCTCCACTACTTCTTATGTCCCATGTGTGTGAGAATGTAGGTTATTATTTGGAACTCTGATAGAGGGAGTTGAGAGAGAAGTATGTAAAAGGTCTATAGACAAAAAGGTTGATGAGTGTCTGATTTGGTTTTATTCTGTCAGTCCTTTTTCCAAAAGTTGGTCTCATTCTCCTACCTCTTATTTTCTAACTACTGCTTGACATTTTTGCATATTGATCGAACATTAAAAAAGCAGATATGCGTTCACACTGTGTACTTAAAGTAGCCTGAGAAATAAACATCCTTGGTCCCAAGTCAGGCCAGCATATGAAATAATTCAGAGCAAGAAATGTTGTTTTAGAGTTGTAAAAAGTTTTTGTGGGTCCAGCAGAACAATTCCCAGTCTGCATGAAGCAAAGGAACTGTCCCTTAGGTCCAATTACAAGCTAATGTATGCCATTTACATAGCAAATAATTAATTTTGTCAAAATCCAGACATCTTAAGACTGTCTTTTAAAATTTTAGTGTTTAAAAAAGTTTCATTTTGGGTGAATTTCAACACTTTTCAGCCTTTATTGTGTATGGCATGCAATCGTCAGCCTTTGCCCCTGTCCCAAACAGAAAGAATATAAATTTTGTGAAATGAAAGGGAAGACAACATACAGTGCCCAGAAGTACATTTTCAGCATCAGAAAGGCATTGCTCTCAGACTTTCTGAAGGAGGGATTTTGCAACTGTTGTGATCTAATATTTATATAAATAGCGTCAAAATGAAAACTAAGAAAAGGAAGGTGAAATTTGCTGATAGCATAAAAATAGGAAACACAAACAATACAGAGGACTATGTCATTGCATAGGAAAAGTGGTTGATGCCTGGTTTTGTAGTATTAAAAGTAGAATGAGATCAGTAAATAGCTGGTCTAAATCAAGTACTGAAGGAATTAATTTGTCTCACTCTAGCTGCCTAAAGTTAAGTGTCTAAACAAAGATAATTGTCTAGGTGCCTTTTGCAGTCAATGTAAAGGCATTCCAGAAGATAAATAAACCCTCTCACCCTTTGCACCTCAGAGGATCCAAAGAGGGGGTCTGAGAGCCTTCTCTCTCTATTGAGTACACAACAGGTGTAGAAATCCCAGTTTAGAATACACCACTGAGGAAGACTGGCTTTGTCTCCTGCTCAGTTGCAGGGCAACTGTGAACCACAAATCTGAAATAGTAAAAAAAACCTGAGTAAAACTCTGAAGTACTTCTTGTGATGAAGATCTAATTAATGCTACCACTGAAGGTCTGATAAAAACTCTTCCATTCATGGCATTTACAAGTCATGAACAAGTCTAGGACAGGGCTGCCTACTACTACACGAACATGGAGAAATGATTGAGTGAGGGCAGGCTAAAAGAGCCCACTCTCATTTAGCACAGTGAAATCAAGACTGGGAGGAGATATGATTGCCCCTTAAAAGACAAAATCTGTTTATAGGTAGGGAAAATAAACAAGTTAAAGAGATGCTGGCATAGGAACAGAGGATCTTAAGTTGGTTAAGGTGCATCTAGGTTAGGCACTAGAGTGAATAGGAAGGTGAGCTTTTAGACAGCCTCCCAAGGGGGCAACAAGTACTGGAAACTTAACTAACGGCATGATGACTTTATGATGGCATTATACCAAGTTTATAAGAGTTCAAGTATTTTGTATGTTGACTGACTGCCTATGATTATATCCACGTTGTGTTTGATACTGATCCTCAAATTCACTAAGAAGTGTGCATCATACACATCCAAACTGTAGAGGTTTTGGTCATGCCATTTGCTTTCACACAGATGTCTCAGACTTGTAGCACCTAACCTGTACTAGCACTAACCAGCATGTACTAGCATAAATACTAGTTACCGATGTAACAGAATGTGGAATAGCCTGGCAGGGAAAGTATTAGCAGCCACAGAAGATTAGATCAAACAAATGCCAGCAAATATTATTCAGAAAATCAGTTAGTGTGGTGACAGTTAATACTCCTGTGACTTGCAGTCTTAGTTCTGTACTACACTCCCACTGGCTGAGGTTGTCCATTGAAGGGGAGCTCAGTCAATTACAGTAGGATTCTTGGGGACTTGGCACCTCTGAATCAATTAGACAGCCTCCTGAATTTCTACAGCTGAATTTCTCCTTCTCCCTCATATTTCTTATGGTATGTTTTTTCACTTTCTGTGTTCCAGAGATGTGCTGTAAAATAGTCTCTAAAAATCAAGTATCAGAAAGCAATCCTTCTTCCTTCAAGTTAGAGTTTTAGGGTTTTTTATTATCATTTCAGATTTCTTGATGTAAGACAAGAGGGATGAAGGTAAGAAGGCAGTCACACATTTGAAGAGAGGATCTGAAGAATAGGAAGCGAGAGAGGACGTAAGAGAGAACTAGGGAGTGAAGGGAGAGAGAGAAAAAGATATTGCAGATGTTAAGAACATAGTAAAATCATGGTGACAAATGAAGCAGTTCTGAGTCCATAAGATGTACAGCTGCAAGGCTCTGCTGTGCCTTTTGAAACGCACCTTGCTTGTGTCCTTTTTCTAGGCAGCCCAGTCAGAGCAACTGGCCTTGAAAATCTCTTTGGAAGAGGTAAAACGTTTCTGTTACCTGTAGTGGAAGGGGAAGAAACCTCATTACAAGTTTGTGTAGTCATTGCATTATTTATTCCTAATATCTGAGGTATACATCTGTTTTCTCCTTTGGGAGTTGAAGCAAAAGAACAATCAGTTTTTGCCAGTTTCCTAGTGGGTAGATGTTCTGTCCCACATCGCTTTGCATGATTAGATTGTGTAGTAGACATCAAAGGAGGTATCCAAATACAAAACCAGATCCCAGTAACATATTAGGACAAAGGTGTCGTATTTCAGTGATATCACACACTATATCAGTGCATCACACACTATAAGCTGCATGCTTTATGAAATTAAGACGGCTGTTTTCTGATGTTAACATAAGTTTAGTGTTCAGAGATATATGGGTCCTATAGGAGTTTTTATTTGTTCAAAAAATGTTAAACGTCAGATTGCTGGTGAAGTAATAAATTCAGGATTTGTGTTTTGTGTTAAAATTTAGTTTGAATGCCAGTCACTGTATTTAAGTAGAAAGTTTCACTTTGGAAAAGTTTAACATCTCGGCCACAACATGTGCATTGTGCCACATAAGGAAGATAAGCAGAAGTTCTGTAGGATTTTAATCAATATATCTAAGACTATGAATAAGCATTTGAACTTCTATTATGTGGTATGGCTTTCTTTAAGGTAGAGTTAAGTATACATTTTATTCTCTAGCTGATGAAGAACAGAGTGCCAGTTTGGCATTGCACATACAGGAAAGAGATTCTTGTTTCATATATGTTTGTGTTATATGTAGACAGTGTTGCTTATTTCTGTATATGCCTCTTGTTGAATTATAGGGTTATTTCAGGACTTGAAAGGTTATACTAAATTTACTGAAAGGCTTTAATTGACTTAATGTGATGAGTTAGCATTTCTTTATCTGCTATTTTATCGTTAGGTTACTCAAACACTTGGGTGTTGTATATTCTGCATGTGCTCTTTATAACTTATTTCACACTTTTGTTGGATGAGTAGGAAGACATATACAAGATGTTGAAATTTCTTCCAGATATTTGTTGAAGCATCAGTCAAGAACACTCATCTCTAGTGTGGGCAGGAACAGTTATGGAGAAAGAGCATCATGTACTTCCTGCTGCCTGGTAGCTCAGGTGAGAGAAATGGCACTACAGATAAAAACAGGTGACACTTTATATACCTGAATTCAAATAGGGAAAAGATGTTCTAACATATTGAAAATTTCCAAATTATAGTGGGCTCCAGCCTTGTAACAGCAATCAGTCCTACACCAGAGGAGGAGACATTTTGTATGGCTTGTCTTTCTTGCCTTTACATAAGATGCTTTCACTGAACCATTAGACCTGTCTCTGGAGGTCTCTCAAGGACCACATAGTCCTTGTGGTGCATGTTCTTCATCTCTGTGTCTTTGGAAAGCTATTGGATAGAGGCTGCTTTGCTTTGATCCCAAGTGAGCTGCCTACTCATGCAGTTTTACAGTTGAATACAGCTGTGAGGTTATACACATGGAGCCCAGGGTATGTGGCTGTGTTCAAAGCAGCTCTAAATACTCAGATTTTATTGATTCATGATGTCATAAAATCTTAGATGCTAGCATAGTAATTTTGCTTGTACTATTCCCACGTCCTTCTCAGTTTCTGGTGTTAGGAAATCCTGATGCAAATTTCTTTATCTTTACTGTATAAAGTCGATGGAAGACAATTTTAATACTCGTTTCAGTTTGTTAGCAGTAAAATGGGACATTGAGCTCTACTGTTCTAGGTGAATTAAGAAATCTTTATGTGGTTTTATAAATATCAGATACCTAACTATTTTTTTTTTGAAGGTTAAAATGTTTTTACATGACTTTTTTTCAGATTCACACTTCCTTTGTAGCTGTATTAGAGACAGAAAGAGGGGGTGTATCACAGCACTTCAGACTTTTTTTTTTTCCTCTGTCTGCTTCTTCAGCTTCTATTTCAAAAACAGGCAGGGAGAGCTGTCTGTAATCTCAAGTTAAGTACTGTTATTACAGAAATTTAAAGCAGTCCTTTAAAATTTGTCCAAAAAGGAAATGAAATAAGTCCAACAAAGAAGGAAGCCAAAGCTCAAGATTTCAAAGAGTGATATTTTTCCTTTATTAATCTCACTTTTGTGATGTCTAACATGGGTAGGTGTTCATACCTCCTTAAGCCTGATTTTCAGCGAGCATGAGGTGTGTAATACTTTGAAACTATCCCATACGTCATTTGCCCTGCTAGATGGGATGTCTACCAAGGTAAATTTGCATGCCTGGATGGTTTGTTCTTTTCTGACATTACTCAAAGTTCATGTGTTTCTGTAAAGAAAACTAGCAAATATGTGCCAGGCTTAAACTGAAATTTTGGCTATGAGTACATAATAGTGACCATTGTGTTTACTCTGAAAGAGCTCTGATGTAGTGGTGGAGTGCTCCAGCCTCATTTTGTAAAATGAGATTTGAAACAGAGATGTGACTAAACTGCAGTGCAGATGCAATCCTTTAGGGTCCTAAGTTCACACACTCACTTGTTAAGATTGGGAAGCTCACCAGGGTGCACTCTGGCTCCTTTCTGGCTAAAATTACCTGGATTTTCTTCAGTGGGGACATAAAGTGCCAGTAAGAAAGAATAAGAGGAAAAAAAAGTGCAATCTGTGCCCCCATTCTAATAGAGGATAAGGATGTAGCTGGGTTTTGTACATGTCCTGGAGCTAGACATGGACAGAGAGTTTAAGCTTCTTCAAGGTCATACAAAATAGTCTCAGATATAGAGGAAGGATATTAGTTCAGGTCACTCAGCTCAACTAAATCTGATGCCTTTTGTCTACCTAGTTTGCTTTTATAGCTTGGTGTGTAGTTTTGTTAGCCAACAGAATAGAAAATTTTACATAAAATTGATATGTTCCTGAACAAAACTTTGCAAACCCCATTCTATAATTCTATCTCTCTCTCTCGGGATTTCAAGGGCAAACACTGCTCTGGCTTTTCTGCTTAGTGCATTTTCAGTTTGGTCTGGCAACGATTATTAAAAGTAAAAATGAGGTTTTCAGTAAATGTTCCATGCTTTATTTCTCCTGTTAGGTGTATGATATCTTCCAGAACATACCACGGTAAGTTTGCCTGTTAGCAGCTTTCTAATGGATGCATTCCTTTTTAAAAAGTATTGTTCATGGGTAGTCTGAATAAACAGTAAACATATGCTGTGCATAATGAATTCTTCCATCCAGTTTTGTATTGCACTATGTTCACTCAGTGTGGATATTCATAAATATTCATGTGATAAGACTGTTCATACTTCAGTTACCAAGTAGCACCCTTCTTTCCAGAAAGATTCTAGTCCATTATAGGAGAGCAGTATGATTTTCTGCATATTATCCAAAGGCAAGAAAGCAGAATTGTATCTTCAGCAAACTCCTTCAACTGTGCTGGAGCAGACGTTTACATCATATAAAGGAGATTGGGGTTTTGGGTTCTTTGCCTTATACTTCTGTCTAAGCCACCAAAACCTGGCAAGACCAGTATATAGTATCAGCCAAGAAAGTAAAACTCTTAGTAACATCACTAAAAAGAAAAGAAAAAAAAAAAAAAAAAAAGAACCTGACACTTCCTGGCCTGTTTTCAATGCAGATTGTTAGATGACCTGATCTCCATCCTAGAACTAGTATGCAGCCAACAGACATATATCCACATACATGTGGTCAGTGATGCTGTTGCACATTTGTGTGAGTCTAAGTAGCAAAGCACATATGGAAACAGTCAATATAGCAATTGTGACACTTGCCAATCTGATGCTGAAAGGACTAGCACAAGATGCTTTTGTGAGAGTTAAAACATCTTGTCATCTGCTGAAAACTCAATCAAATCTTGTTATCTTGTCCTGTAGCTATTATTTCTGTAGCAGTCCCCATTCTCCCTGCACAAATGAAAACAAGCCATATGTCCTTGTAGTGGTCCCCTTTTGATAGCTCTGGAAGTAATACTACTCTGTCACCATGTCACTAGTGGGTGTTTAGGAGGGATTGAGGAAGTAGATTTTCAGGCCACTGCAGGAAGGAGACCTCTTCTGTACCAGCATAACATACAGAGACCGTTTGTCCTCTCAGTTCCACTAAGTAATTTTTTCCAATATCATCTGCTGAAGTAGTCTATTAAAAAATACACTTTTCATCTAAGCTACTTAGTTGAAAAATACTGATTTCAAATCCACCACGAACTTATTTTGATGCCAAATTTTAAGAACATTTAAGTTGTTGAATGGAATCCACTAATAGGAATATCACCATATTGAGCATTCCCTCCTGTGATTGCTGCACATTATATATATACTTATCATCCTTCATATAATTGCCAATGTGTTGGACACTGCCTTTAGCAATTATGGAATTAAAGATATGGGAGTAGGAGATATTCTCTGCCTTTGCCCAGACTCCCAAGGCCTTGAGACTACAAGTACAAGTAGGTACTGTAGGTCTCTTACATTGCTCCTTGGAACAGAGAAGACTGTGGCCAAGAAGTCTGCATCTTGCCGATTCCTAGGACACAGTTAGACAAGATGTATGATTTTGCTTTCTTCTTCTTCTGAGCAGTGATTTTAATTTGCAAAATTACTGAAGGGGCCTGCATCTCTGTTGAAAACTTCTCACAGTTCATATATGGAAAAAGTTGAAAATTACTGAAGTTTGTGATACACTGATAGGAGCAGGAGGTGGTGAGCAAAGGGGGAGTAAGCATTTTCTTTCCTGTCTGTTCCTTTACATCTCCATCCAGCCAACACTGCTGATCACTTATCACTGCTGGTAAGAAGCATGTTTGAGATGGCAAGCTGCTGCATGTATTCCACAGTGCTGACAGGGCAGCATATCCTTTTTTTTTGAGAGAGAAAACTCCAGTCAAGCAAGTGGCATGCTAAACTGGACAAGGTATTTAAGTAGGTATGGCAACTGAAAAGTCTGGGACCCACATTGCCACGCTTATCTAATGAGATCAAAACCCAAGTGTTTCTTTGAACAAAGCCCATTATGTTTTTTTATTTAAAAAAAAAAAAAAAAAAATCAGTAAGAAAAATAAACACTTTCCTTGTTCACTGTGGAAACAAAAGCCATATGGAAATTTGTCCAGCATTCAAGATCAGGAAACACTGAGACTCATGTACCATCTAATCACCTGAGAAAAGTGTTGTTTCTTATTCTGCTCATTGGTGTCTGTTGGAAACATCTGCTCTCGCTCCTGGTTTTCTTTAATGAAAGCATAAAAGGTACTGTGTAAATCACCTTTTCTGTAGCATTGTCTTTTGGGGCCTCTATTATGGGAGTCTCATTTTCCCTTTCTCTGCATGCCATGGTCTGCTAATCTTATTTATTCTGTCTATGGTGTCCATGCCTCTGATGCTTTCTTCTCTCTGGATTCTTTTCCGTTTTTTTTCTGATGAAAACAGAATGAGGAAGGATAGGCAATACTAATTGCATTTGCAAGGTTGATACTATCAATTCATATGTTTTCATTTTTACAGTGATCTCTAAATTTGCTCAAGTAACAGAGTCATTCTGGTTTGAGTCAGAAATTGTTGATTAGCGTATAGAAGTTTTAAAGGTTGATTTTGGAAATAGGGCCTGACATGCTGTATAATACAGTAATACAAAAATCTCTCACTAATTTTATTGTCCAGCCTGTGGTTTGTGGTAGGTGTCTTGGACTTGTGCGTTATTTCACGCAAACAAGTTCTTTCATTAGCTCAGGTTATTTTGTTTCTTTAGAAACTGATGATTCATCCGGCATCAGCCACTGGCATCCTTCTCACTTGGGTTCTGTGCAGGCTGCTTCACTACCCCGTGTGAATTTCCTAAGTCTGGAACTTTCAGTCTTTTACTACTCTTGCTGTGGTCCATCTGTACACGTGAGGAAAGGACCTTTGGCTTTCTTTGGATATTAATTGGGAATTCTCCATTTATCTTCTAAAAATTGGAACCTGGGCTGTGTAACATCTAATTTCAAATGGTTTCTGTTGGAGAGTTTGTCTTGAATGATGGTTTGGGGCATTTTTTGTTTTCTTGTTTTTTTAAGCCCTTTTCCAGTTAAAGTAAACTTTCTTTTGCTATTAGCTTTGCTGGGAGCAGGAGCAGCTATGGCCTTGTATTAATTTATTTTGTGTTACAGCAGATATGACTCTAGTTCTAAAAGGTGTAATATTCAGAATACAGAGTATTATTGGTTGATGCCAATGTGTCCTGTGCCCCCTCCACCACTTTTGTTGTTTATTCTTGTCTTAAAACAGAGACACTTGGTGGGTTTCTTTTTCCATCAAGTTCCTCAGCAGTTAAAACTGCTCAGAGGGCAGCTAATAAATAATTTACAGACATGTATTTCTAAGTGCAATGAATTTTTCACATTGTAGTTTGATCTGACAGTTGTATGTTTATAACGATGAATGTTCCAGCTTAATCCAATTTATTTTTTTCACTTGCACCTTTTTATTTGAATCATTGGGAAAATTTGATATTGTCTGGCTAGCTGAAAGTTTGAATTAATGTTTCTGAAGCCTCTTCTCCTTTGTTTTTCTGAAGCATACCATGTGTATGCAAGTGTAGTAGAATTTGCTCTTCAGGTATCTATCCCTATGCTTTAATTTACATGCTTATGTATTGTGTTTTATTTTTGTATCTGTACTCTTCTGTATCTCTACTCTTACGTACATTTTTGCACCTCGATTGCTTTGCTTCTTACAGATACATTCTGCAATATCTCTATTGCTCTGGTGCCCAATATTTAAGAGCAATGTCTTGGCACTGGTGGTTGTTTGTCCTTCTGTATTTAATCCACGTGGTAGAAAGGGAAGTAAGAAAGCAAGGAGATCATGCCTATTTCCATGTCTGTAAGGAGAGATTTACCTCCTAGCCTGGTGTCACACTGTTTCTGTTACAGTCTTAACCTTCAGCATCAAAGGCTATCTTTAATGTTCACAATAAATTACCAGTACATTGTAACTGATTTTTGTTTGTTTGCTTGTTTGGTTTTGTGGTAAAGAACAAAATTTTGAATGTGGTAAGTGTACCTGATAGGTATTAAGTCATAACCTGTAATCTTGGAAGTTTGTTACTGAGCAGGTATGTTTAATAGTGACTCTGTGTCCTTGTGTGTGAAAGCACTACATGTATAATGGGATGGGTAGATTGTGATAAATCTACTAGCATAAGTAGTAACAGGCAGTCATATACTGCTTACTATAGAAAGCGGGATGTACTGTATTCAGTGGGATGCTGTGTATTCAAAGCTGGGAAATTACTATCTCCCCTGAATTAATAAAGACATTGCTGTCCAGGTGGGATTTTGTTATATCTGTGATGGAAAGGGTTCAGGGAGCTCCCCTGAACTTGTTTGATTGCTATTTAAAGCTAAAGTGGCTTACATAGGTGGGAAAGTGTGTGGCTGCCAAAAGCTTTTGTCAGCATGCAGCCAAGCCTGGCCTGACTCATGTCAGGACACCTCTTTTGCCAGACGAGAGGGTAGGGCACAGGAAAAGGCAGCAGCAACAGCTGTGCAGCATAGGAGGGTGGGGAGGGAGGTCAGAGAATCAGGTGATTGCCTGGGGCTTTTCTGCCATTTAGGATTTTACTGCTGCAAGGTTGTGAGGAGACCTGAAACTTGACTAGACAGGCTGCATCAGCAAATAATTTTGGCATTGACAGTTATACTGAATACATTGCTTTTTTTTATGTTTGTTGTTTGTTGGAAGGGGTTTTGTTGTACCTATACTTTTTTTTTTTTTTGCTACCACAGTTGCTCCAGGATCTTTAGTCAGGATCCAGAACAACTGTAGTTGCAAAGGTCTCCTAGGCTTGATGTGGCTTACACCAGGGCAACACCTTGAAAGCAACCCCAGAAGATAGATTTTTGATGCAATTCAAGATGGGGGAGACAGCAGTGATCCAGGCATAGAAGAGTCAGAAGCTGGAAGAGGTGACAGAGCCCAGCACTAATGGTAGCCTTTACAATCTGACCTCCTTTTTAATGAAACCATAAATGCTAAAGTTCTATTTTTCTTTTTTCCTCCCCTTTTTGAATGCTTTTCCAGGTATGTAGAAGAGTGGGATAGAGAACCTGCAAATAAAGCAGGTAGTGACAGGAGTGACCAGCCAACATAGTTCATGTCAGAGTCCAGACATGAAATTAAAGCAAAATGCATCTTTTTCTGTTAGAGCAGATTGGCTGGAGTGGTATTGTCATTTAGCCTTTGAGAGTCTTCTCAGGCTATAGCAGTGTCAGCTCTCCCTGGGTTTATTTATCTGAGTCATTAATAAGTCATAGTCATTCCCTTTCCATATGAGGTTATGGGAGAAAGGCACGTCTGGGTGCTCCTTAGTAGTCAGAAAGGAAAGGCTGTCAAGGACAAGGAACCCAAGCTGTGTGCAGCAGGCAGAGAACTCTTCTCTGGATCACACTGAGATTCATTAGTTTCTGAAGAACAGCTGAAAAATGTGATTATGTTGGGGAGGTGGGGATGCAGCTCTAAGTCTGCATGCTTGTAATATAGTGAGCAGTTCAAAATTACAGCCTATAAATAGATGTACATATTTAACCTCTTAGAAGGGCTGTAGCTCCCTGTTGTAGAACAATAAGAATAGTAATACTTAACATTTAGATTGTGCTTTGCATTTTTCAGAGCTGTTAGTTATTTTAATGTAAAGCAGGTGAGTAATCTGTGAACGGGATTTTAAGCTTTTTGATTTCGGTCAGGGTGGGGCCAGTGTTATTTTGCATATTCCCCAGAATAAAAGGAGGTTCAGACCCTTCGGCTCTGGCAGGGGGGGGTCATGGCGTCTTTCAGCCTTCTCCCAGGAGAGACTCTCAGGCGGGAGCTGATTTCTTCTCAGATCTGACCGCAGTAGCCCTTAGTAATTATAGCAGCGTTGAAATTCCGAGCTAAAAACAGAAGTGCAGCATGTGCCTATTCCCCATGTGATTCGGAAACCAGGAAATTGAAAGAGCCTGACTAAGAGGAGAGGGAGAGCAAAGCAATAGGGACATCTAATATTTATCTGAAACCTGCTATGCCTGGGACGCAGGAGCTGTCATCTGCCGGAGCTGATTATGCATGCAGCCAAGGCAGAGCCTGATTGGATGTAGTAGGACCTAAGGCGAGGGGGAGAGGGAGCGGAGAGAGAGTTCGGCTTTCCGCACTGAAATGTAAACACTGGGAAGCGAGAGGGTGTCTAACGCCTTTATGCTCCGAACTGCAAGCAGCAGGCTCCTATGGCTCCGGCAGCGTACCTCTTGCAGATGTAGCCGTGCCCAGCTTGATGACCAGAAGCAGACACTTCGGAGAATCTCCTGCCTGTGGATATAAATAGGGGACAATCGGGATGCGGTAGCTTTCTCCGGCGGCGCCGCAGCTCCTTCGTGCTCCGCGCCGCAGCTGGGACAGGGCAATGGACATGAACATGAAGAAGTTCACAGTGCGTCGGTTCTTCTCGGTCTATCTCCGCAAGAAGTCTCGGTCAAAAAGCTCGAGCCTAAGTAGATTTGAGGTAAAATTCACCTGAACTTTGTTAAATATAGCAAATACCGTTATGTGCTGATAACAGAGATAAAAGAGTCTGCCTGCCCTTAATGACATGATAAAGAGTTAAAAAGTGATCTTTCCCTGGAGGTAGTGATGTTCACACCTGATGTTCTTTGTTTCTGTGTAATTCAGTGCTTTTTCTCAGTAGTATGCTATACATTGCATAATGTATTTAGTGTGTTGCTAAGGATCCTTTTATCAGCCTGGCAGTGGAGGAAGGAGCTGGTTCAGGACATCATGAAGTTGTAGGAAATAATTATGGATTCACTTAATTATCACAAATGGCACCATACTTTGAAATAACCTCGTATTTTAGTCTTCCTCCCCTGCACACATACCGTTCTTTCTCAGCACCAGAGTTCCAAACAATTAATTAATTTGATAGTGTCTTTTATATATATGGTATGTTAGATAGGGATTTTTTTTTGCTTGTTTGTCCATAGGTTCTCATGCTTGCACAGATTTTTGCATTTTTCTCTCCCGTGCATCCTGGTTTGCTTTTTGTTTTGTTGTAAGGAGTAGTTCTTCACTAGTGGAGGGGCAATGTCAAATTAAACCTACAATTACTCAGTAGTGTGGGGAGATCAATGCAGTTCAAGTTGGAGGTATCAGCAGCTAGGAATGCGTGAATGGGTTAGAACCAGGATTTCTGCCTCTCTTCCTCAAACCGTTGTTCTTCAGCCCTGTATTTGGAGCTGTGAATTCTCGGCAGGATGAGAGATCAATTGAATAGGTGTCAGTTATATTTATGTTGCTCACTTTATCATTGCAGATGATCTGCAACCTCTGCATTAAAATAGAGGTAGATGGGGCCTGATTCCCCTCTGCCTTACATTTGTTTTGCACCGGTGTACTTCAATTGACCTCCGAGGAGTTACTCTGATTTGCACCACTATTCTCAGGAGGAAGATTATCGTCTCGAGCTGTGTGAATACATTTGAAAATGTTGTTCCCTTAGTGTCCTATTTAAAGTACCAGGTAATGGTTTGAGCATAAAGTTCTTCATGTGTCATTGCTTAAACAGGACATGCAGGAAAGCAGTTTCTGGAGGTGTGTTTGCTCAGCCTTTTTTTTTTTTTTTTTTTTACTCTTTAAAATCAGCTTTGTTAAAAAATGGCCATGTAAGGTACCTAACTTTATTTCACTCCTTGATTAGTCGTGTAAATATACTAAGCTCATGCTCCACCAGAGGCAACAGAAAGTAGACCTGAAGTTATATGAAGGAGTTCTGAGACAAACGAGTGTCTTTGCAGGCTGCCAGTGTCAGGGCGTGGTTAGGAGGGGAGGCAACTTTGAGACAGCAGAGCCCCACTAGGCCTTCCAGCTATTCATTTGATAATACCATAGTGTGGGAGAACAAGATTCCACCTCGCTAGTTATTTAATTTACCGGGTAATCTAGCATGAACGATGAGTACGACTCAGCATTTGTAACAGGCCAGACCCTCTCTTCATTAAAAAAGGAAATAATTTACAATCCCTTTGATCATCAGTATTATATCAGATTTACTGGGATTTTTTCAATATCTGTGAAATAGTTTTCCCTTATGTGAGTTTTCTTGTAATGATTTTTCTTCTTTCTGATTTCAAATAATTTGTTTAAAGGAGCAGCCTGATATTTATCCTATCACACATGTGAGTTCAAAGCATTTTGTCCACTTCCCTCCTCTCTCTCTCTTGACTTGGCTGTAATGACCAACTTTATGCAAAGTGACTCAGTATTACAATGCAACAGGGAGCAGGGGTTGTTCCAACCAGGAAGAAAAAATGATTCATAAAATCTGTTACGCTATTTAAGTGTAAAAATCATCAGAGATGTTCCTGCTTAAGGGGAAGAAACCAAACAAGAACATCAAGCCCCCTTTGTGATTTCCATCCCCAAGTCGTTGTGTCTATAAATTTGTAATTGCAGGCTAATGAGCACTTGTCAGACTAACAGAAAGTGCAAGGAAGCCTGTTGGTAGCTGGATTTTTAGAAGTCAGAATATTCTTCATCCTAATGGTGAGATATTTTTAAAGAGGCAGTAAAAAGGCACAGGCTATTACATCATGGAACGAGTAAAAGTAAAATAAAGGGAAGAAATTTGGAGAAAACACATGTGGCATTGCTTTGCTCAGTGTGCGTTAGCTAATGCACCTGGCAGCAGTTATGTGTTGCTAGATGTCACTTGAAATTTGGAATGGGACTGTTGTTCCTGGGTTGTGGGGGATATTTGTTGTCGTGTTCTTTTGGCCAGACAGGAAAGAGGGTTGAAGGGGTTTAGTTAGATTCTCCTGGATTCAAGCATTTGATATATTTAAAATACCACTATTAGAGTATTGAAATAATATAATATTAGTTATTAATAGCACACGAGGTACTACTTTTCAACTTGTGGTATTCTGCTATGCTTCAAATTCACTTGTGATGAGCTTCATAACTTACAGGACAGGCATATAGATGCAGAAAGTGACTTAGCAAATCACAACTTGTAACTCGACCTTTACTTAATCATTTCACATACCAATATCATTGCTATATCTGAGACAAGATCACTGCCTTATGTAGATAGCAGACTTTGTCCTGCTGAAGGAGGCAGAGCATACTGACAAATGAGATGTTACAGGGGGTTTGTTTCATCTTGTCTAAAATGTGTGCCCTTTTTATTATACTGGGAAAACCTGGCTGAAATTTGAACTTATTTGGCTACACTTTCGGGTTTTCAGTTTATATTATTTTTCAGTATGGCCTGCATTGCCCTTCATTTATAAGGTATCTAGTGATGTAATTCTATTAAATGTGCGGAGCCAAGTTTTGCCCTTCTGCATGCACACAGAGTTCTTACTGAAGTTGGCTGAAAATCCAGTGAAGTCAATGGGAACTTCATGTGTGCATCCGAGAGAAGGGCTTTGTTTGTGTTTCTTGATGAGTGTTGATGAACATGAATGTGAAACCATCAGGAGAAAGTACGCCCAGCATGGATCTGCTAAAGACTTTGAGCCCCAGTGGAATGCATCTTATAGCAGTGAGCAAGTAAGCAATATCCCTTGATCTATAAATCAAAGGTTAAACATGCCATTTTAATAAGCTAGGAAAGACCTATGCATGCAAAGGATTGGATTATAGTTATTGCAGTGTTGCAAAAGCCTTTCTTGTTTGGTTGGTTTTTGTGTTTTGTTTATGTGTTTTTTTTCTGAGAAAATGACCAATTGAAACATTGTCCTTGATTCTTTTGGGAAATGTTTCTGACTTTTGTATTCCTGATGTATTTTTAATTTGTTATTCAATTCTTTCAATTCTTTTTTAGCCTTAATGGTAACAGTGAGTCCAAATTCTGTTTGGTCTATGTATGTGGCTTAGAACCTAGCAGTGTTCTTGCAGACTGATTCAAAATTAGTAGCCTGGTATGTCTTGGCGTAGTCAGTTGTGAGAGGCAGGACCTCTTCTGGGTGGTTCAAGTGTAGTCCTTTGACTTCCAGCACTGGCACGTAGTAAATGGAAGCACGCCTAGGCAGTTTGGTAAGGAATAGTACAGAAGGGCTGGCACTGGCTTTATAATACTATGAGGGATTTTTGGTTCTAATCTTAGGCTCTGATTCTGATTTCCTATAGGCTTAAATTACAGCAGCCTTAGGAAAGTGGCCAGCAAATGCTGAGCCAGGAGACTGCTTATTTTGCACAGTGGGCTGGAGCAATTCTTCACTTGCAAATGCTTGTGAACTCTTCTGAGCTTGCATAAAGAACAGTTCTGTTCTTTGTCAGTGGTGTATCCTTTATACTGTCTTTTATCTATATATTTATTATTTTATTGGTTTATTTTATTATTTTTATTTTATTTTATTATTTTTTATTATTTTATTTGTTTATCAATAATCATTTGGTAGAGGAATATATTCTTTCTGTCAAAAGTTAGACAGAAAGAGGCAAGTTAAAGAACAGAGACTGGGATTAACAGCCCAAGAGCAGTTCTGCAAGGTGCAAGTCCTGAGGCAGCTTTAGTTTTGCTTTTTTTCCCTTGGTAATGATCATCTTTGTGATGTATATTCTTGTTACAGCAGAAATTACTGGCACTATTGTCGTCTGACTTCCCCCAGCTGCAGGCAAGACTTTTATGAGGAAATGCTAGAATTCTTCTAGTCTTCTATGTCTTGCTGGGGGAAGGGAGGCAGGGCAGGGAAGTCAGAGCAGGATGACCATGTAGTCCATCAGATAGGCCACTTGAGGAGCCAGGAAATACAATTTTCAGGCTCATTTTGATAACCTGCTGTGTCATTACAGGATCTGTGCTCTGCATTCCCCTTTTGTAATATGAAAATGATGCTGATTATTCAAGTCTTTTGATAGAATTCTACCTATTTACACTGGGTTTCGTGGTAAGGGAGCTTACTCATGTGTGTACACATTCATAATAAAGAAATCCCTCCCCAACTCCCCAAATACTTCTGACTTTATTCCAAATAAACAGTCTCTTGTGCCTCAGGCCAGCTATGTGCTCCTTCCCACAAGCCTCAAATTAACTTCTGAGCTAAAAAAAAAAAGGAAAATTGAGCAGGTAAATGTAGGGCTAACTTGTCCACCCAAAAAATCCTATAAAAAAAAGTCTGTGAGGGATCTAAAAACCTTAATGTGGACTCCCCCTCCTCTTCCTTAGGCAGCATCAACTCTATCTAAACAATTCCACCAAAGATAGTTTTTTAACCTCTTCTTAAAGGCCTACAATGCTAAATGCCCATAACCTCCACAGAAGATATATATCGCAACGTTATCCTTAGCATCTGTTTTTCTAATGTTTAATATGAGTTTTATCTTGTGGCAGTTTAAGCCTGTGTCGCCTTGTCCTGCCCATTGTAACTGTTAAAAAGGAGATTATCTCCTTTTCTTTGCAGCAAGATTTTTATGCAGTTAAAAGCTTTTCAGGTCCCCTTTCCTCCGTCTTTGCTGTAGGGTGGGAAAAATGCCTTTCTTATGAATGTTAGGGACTTTCAGGAGCAAGACCCTGTGCCAGTCACAGCAACATTGTTAGGGAGAAGCCCCTCCTTTCTTTTGGATGCTAATGGACCCTTGTAAAAATCACTTTTATTTCAACACATCCTACCCTGTTAAAGACCAATGTAAGTCGTCATTTTATGCTCCATATCTAAATGCCTGTATAATGCCTTGTTCTGATCGTATATGGCATCCAGTCCAGACCTGACAGACCGTATCCATTGGCTCTGATGTCAGACACACATCACATGACTAAACACAGACTCTGGTCACATAGCCAGAGTACATGCATGTTTGGGCATAGATTAGGACCCTGATATCCTCACACAACGCAAGAGGTCTTCATTTAGTTGTGCGATGGGTTCTGTCTGATCAGCTGATGGGACACACA
Organism: Ceryle rudis; assembly: GCA_033439905.1. NCBI lineage: Eukaryota > Metazoa > Chordata > Aves > Coraciiformes > Cerylidae > Ceryle > Ceryle rudis. Next base: position 90,291 of record JAAGNO010020574.1, on the reverse strand, counting down.
CATACCTTATGTGACTGGAAGTGACACAGTGGTATGGTGAGCACATGTTTGGTCATTGTCATGAGCAAATGGTGAAATGATTGAAATGGAGAAGCCAGTGCCTCCCCACTGTGTCTGTGGGCCAGGTAATGCTCTGGCTTCCTGAGTCTGGAGCATCTGTGTGCAGGTGTTCAGGGGGAGAAGAGATGAACCTGATGGACTTGTTGGGATTTGTGGGAGCAGCTAAGCCTCCACCTAGGTGTAACTTGGGGTAACTTGTTTTTTTGCAAGTGGAAAATGTGTGATTACATTCTAGATTTTAGCTTACAATGTTATGGCCTTTTGACGCTGTGGCACAAAAAAAAAGTGTGCTCTCAGAGGGATGAGCATTGCTGCATCTATTTTTATAGTCAGTAGCATTTGATTAATCCATCTTTCTGTTATTCTCAAAACAGGACTTGTTTTATGTGTGCTTTCTGCATTTGTGTCTGCACAGTTTTGCTTCCTGGAGAACAAAGTCTTGGGAAATGGAAAAGAATTAGTGGACCACTGAATCTGCCTTGAAAATAGCTTTCTGACTGAGGATGTGTAAGGAACATGCAATACTTCTATTCAAGGTCCTTGCATAGAGGGAAGTGCCTTCCAGGCAAACAGATGGGAATGCAGGTTCCCTTAGTAGGTGCCTGTGTAGTGGTGGGGCAAAGACAGCATGGCTTTGGAAGACTTTGAATGGAGCAGCGATCCTTTAACTGTGAAATCTCTCTCACTCTGAAATATGCTACCGCCATCAGTATTTCAGTAGAGTTGCTTTTACTGTGAGATGTGGGAGAGCCTAGAGTTTTCTTCTAGTTGAGCTCTCAACGGCTTGCACTTCCAGTACCAGCTGGTGGACAGAAGACGAAACTGCAGTGTTGCCAATGAAGAAACCTTTTTCTCAGATTGCAGTGATATTGTTGGGCATTATGTGTCAGTGCACAGGCAAGAAGGGGAGATACAGGCTGCTAGTGTGCTTTCAGATGATAAGTAATGATAGTAATCAGCTAAATGACAGATATGAAACCTAAACAGATGAGCTCATATAAACTCCAGGTCTGATTAAAGGGTTTTATGCCTCTTTCCTGCAGGGCCAAATTTGGACCTGTGCGTGAATAGCAGAAGGCAGTAAATGGTTCTTTTCAAGAGTCATCATGAGTAAACTGAAGGCTTTACAAGGAAGGGAACCGAGTATGTGGGTTTTTTTTATTATTACCTTTACTTGCTGTTAAACAACAGAGGCTACCCAGTCCTGTTTGTTCTCAGAAGTACCACTCTCCAGACGAGTTTGTGATACTCTCATCTGATGCCCAATAGGGCAGTATCATCTCACTGCTGCAACATGGGGCTTCTTTAGGGATATCCTAGTGTTGCATGGTGTCAGTTCCTGCTATATGTTATGAGCAAAAGGTAGCAGTGAGCTGAGAGTGATGGTAAGCAGGAAAAGAGAATTTTTTTTTCTCATTTCATGTAAACATGTGGAATATGTTTTATGCACATGCATTTATGTTCAGGGTCTGGGATTTGACGTTGTTGTTTTGTTTTGGTTTTTTTTTTTCTCCTTTAAGTTCTAGAGAACTCAACAAGGAGAAAACTGGTGTGATTAGGCATTTTTTGAAGTTCCTATGGAAATTTGGTTTAAAAGTGACACAGTTTAATACAGGCTTCTGTTACTACTATAAAAATGAAATAATATTTAAGCATAATTAAAAAATTACATTTCTGTTCCAGAGGAATATTAGAGGTTGGCCTTAAAAACTACAGAAAAAAACTTAACTCCATGCTGGATATCTGAGTCTTTTCTATCATTATTTACAAGACCGAGCCTTAGACAGCTCCATATACAAATTAACACAAAGATGTGTTCCAGACTCAGTGTTACTAGGAGAGACAGAATCCAGTAATTCCTTCTGCCAGCAGTATGGCGCAGACAACTCTATGATATAAAGAGTGAATGAACTAGGTGGTGATGAGAACTGTTGAAAAATGGTCAAAAATATTTGAAAAAGTTAAAACCTATTAGTTTGAAAGATCTATGCATTGTAGAACGTGCTTTAGGATTGTGCATTTTTTTAGGATGGCAACACTCTGGAGAAATAGGGTGTGTTTCCAGCATTTATCAGTCTTGACTGTCTTAGAAGTACTTTGGTCAAATGGTACAAGACAAAACCTTCATAATATATGCTTATAAAAGCAGTTCTCCTGACAAATAAGTATAAGGCTTGGGCAGATATTTGTTGGGGGTGTTTTTTGTTAAGGGGGAGAGATAAATATATATATTTTTTTAATTTTATTTTAGTGGAAATTTCTGTTCTGCTAGTCAGTAACAAATTAAATTCTGCAGGAGTTCAATTTTGTCTTCTCCACTTCCATGTAGAAGGCAATTATTGGACTGGTCCTATGTCTCTGGAAGATATCTTCGCCTTTAACTTCTGCATCAGCACATCTTCACACCAGTCTTTCTGTATGAGACAACCACTGTCTGTCTTGGGACAGCAATTAAATGTTCTAATTGCATTAATTTTAAAGTCATGTGTCTAAATATCTTAAACCCTGGTGGGTCTTCTGCTAGTCTGCACAGCATCTACTTTATTCCTGTATGATTATGCGTTCAAAATGAGAGGAAATGGCCTCAAGTTGCATCGGGGAGGTTTAGATTAGGTATTAGGAAGAAATTCTTCCCTGAGAGTGGTTAGGCACTGGAACAGGCTGCTCAGGGAGGTGATGGAGTCACCATCCCTGGAGGCATTTAAGAAATGAGTAGACATAGGCTGTGGTCTAGTGGATAGAGAGATGTTAGGATGAAGGTTGGACTTGATGATCCTAGAGGTCCTTTCCAACCATAATGATTCTGTGATTGCAAGTATTACTAAACTATAATCTGCAAGCAAGGCTTTATATTAGATTATTTCCATGACACAGTTCAAGAATTTGAATTTTTGATTATTTAATGTGTGCAGATGTTAAAAAGTACATACTCCAAAAGTTTTTAAATACTTTTTCATCACGTTAATAAGATTTGAAGCATTTTCCTGGCAAGTAAAATCGATGATTTTTCTTCTGAAATGAACTACTTATCATTTAACTAAATCAGTACTATCAAGATAGCTAAACCAAGACATTTTCAAAATGCAAATAGTTTTCATATGATGGTGATACAAAGGAATTTTAAAGTGTTGGCATTTTACATCTGGTTTCAAACACATTGCAACTCCTTAATTTGAAGGAATATATGCCTCTCTGGAGAAAGAAGACAATGTATCTGTCTTTGTTTTCCAAATTCTTGTACTCTCAGGAGTTACCTCTCCTTTGCATGTGACAACCAGTGAAACAGGCACAAAAGGAGGAAAGTGTGGTAGTTAATCTTAGCTCTTCCTTCTGCATTCTGTCAGCTTCTCTTCAAAAAGAGAACCACGTGTTTAGGCTCACTCACGAAGTGGGTGGAAATATATTGTGTGAATCCACACACAAAGTACTGTGTCGTGTAAAAGTAGGAAAGTCCCCACTGAAGTAGGCATCAGCTAATCCCTCTCAGTCTCTCCAGCATTGCAAAGTTGTCTGTGTTTGTGATGACTGGCAGTCTGAGGTAATAAAACTGCTTCATTTTCATTATTGAAGCATCCTTCTTCTATGGAAAAGTTTTAGCTATTGTAAAGGAGAAAAAAAAATATGTAAAACTACCAAAGCAGAAGTTGGGTCAAACTAAAATGACAGGGAATGAGGAAAGACGTCACTTTCTCCCTCAAAAACTTTAACTGCACGTTATCCTTAGTTTTATGTCATAATGATGAGCACTTTTAGACCTTTAGTGAATGTTGGAAAAAAAGACAGTTGCATGTACAATGTGAACTGCAACCTGATATGAGAAAAAAGAAAAAAATCACCACTCTTAACCAGAGCTGGAGAATAACCACAGTTTCCTATGATCTGTAACTTCGAATTCTTTTTCCTGTGGTTTAAATTTTTTTTGGTAATATTTGTAGAATTGAAGAATCCTTATAATAGCATAATTCAAACACACCTGCACCTCCCCCTCCATTTTTGTGAAAAAGTTAATGTCACATTGTAATACACTGAACAGCAGTGCTGGTAAAGATGGTGGGCAGCAGAACTTACTATGCCAGCAGAGTAAGTGTGGGTAGTATTTACTCGCCTACTTTCCTTTGTCCCACCAGTGCAAATATGGCAACATACAGAAGTTCTCTTTTCCATTCCTATGACTGTTGATGCCATCAAGGGATGCTATAGCATCCCTTCTTGCACAACAGAGAAATTCAATCTGTATTTACTTTTCTCTGAAAGGCTGAAAAAAAATGCCTAATGGTGTCTTTTGGCTGATGGTATGAAATGAATTTCTAAAAGCCTTCTCAACAGCAGGGATTTTGTAATCTAGCAAACAAATTACTTCTTCCCCCCATCCCCGACAGGAAAACCCATCTGGGACTTTAGAAACAATATCATTCAGGTTTCTGAGGACTGTCACTTCCAAAGCATACACTACCCATAGGAATTACCTGCTAAAATATACTCATTTTACCCCAGTTGTTGTTTTGAAAATATTCTCTTCCAACTTCAAAGTTTACATGCCAAGTTACTTTTGAGAATTTGTATTCCTCTATGAAAGGACGTAAGTTATCTAGAATAATAGTTTGCTTAGGAAAAGATAATTATGAGTGGTACCATCTACCTGTTCTTACCATGCTTGATTTATAAGTGTTTTCTCCTTCTGTTATTGACTTATAAAATAAGGCATAAAGTTCATTTGAGTACTGTTTGTACTGAAATAAATGCTATGGCCAGCAGACATTTGTGATGTTATGGGAGGATTTGTTCCTAGACATCTTTCTCTGTATGGAAGCTTTTCCCTCGAGTTGTAAAGAAAATCTTAAGGTTTTGATTTAATATTTCCGTCTTTTTCATAATGCTTGTCAAATGAGTGGATTAAAAATGTAAGCTTTTCTTATGCAGGCAACTGTGTCATTTCAAAACCAGAGATTTTTTGAAGAGCCTTATTTATGAAAAATAGATCAGTCCTTTCTTGTTCACTTGTATTTTCATTGATTGGTTTAGGATTGGGTTTTGGTTTTGTTTTGTTTTTTTTTTTTCCCTTGCCTCTTTTGTGCCCGTGTCTTCCTTGTTTCACACATGCACAACCATGGCCATTAAAACCCATCCCTGTGGGAGTGGGGACTTATGAAACATTTAACATACTGTATACACCAAGAAAAACTTTACCCTTCTTGCTTTTCAAATTCTTTTGCTGGTGTGACAATTCATGGGACTGAGACAGAAATGAGAACAGCAATCTCCCTGTGGAGTGCTGCTATGGTCTGCAAGAACTCATTTATCTTTGTGGTGGTCAGAGTTGTCACTATCTGTGTTTTTGTATTCTCTCTTCAGGGATGCACATCAACTCCCCATTTTCCATGTACTGAGGAGAAGAAATTAAGTTGTTGTGCCCTCCTGGGATATGATTCTTTGCTATTGTCTTCAGATTTTCTTCCCTCTTATAAATAAAGTTTGGGGATTTTAATGTGCTGTGCACTGGTGTTTTGAATCCCACAGATGAGCTGCAGAAATGCTGAGCTCTGCACTCATGGAAGCTGTGCCCTTGAGACCAGGCTCTTGGCTCCTGGTGTCTACTGAAACTTTTACTTTGCCTTCTCAGATGTTTCCCTTGTAAGGTAACAGTTCTGCTTTTTCCTTTTCCCTAGACCTATCATTCATCTGATTCAGCTTTCTTAATGTAGGCTTGAGACTCTGACAGTGGGAATCACATGTTACTGCTTTTCCTATACTGCCTCTCTGTTGGTATTTTCCAAAGGGAGACACTGAGACACTCAGCTGCAATGCTGGGCAATGGTCATATAGCTCCAAAGCAAATCTCAAATACAGAGTGTAGTATGTATTTCAGAAATGCTCTCCCCTCCCTCTCTAGTCCTTCACTCTTTCTCTTCAAATGGCTCTGCAATTATGACTTCCTATAGTTTTAATGTGTTGTGGTAGTTTCTCTTTCAGGGAGAGCAGCAGCAAAAAGTACGAGTCCTCTTGCATCACAGGCTCCCGAATGTATTGTTGAGGGTTTCATACCTATGACTCAGCTCTGTTTCCAGCTGAGTATGAACGTCTGTCTGGAATTTTAGCTCTATATAGCACCATTTTCACAGCACTGTACTCTAAAGCACAGTTACTATAGCATCTACAGTATCTTGGAAAATAGTGAAATAAAGCTGGCCACATTACCATTTTGCTCTGCATGACAGCTTTTGTTCCTGTTTTGCCTGTGTGATTTCATCATCTGGGTTTTCTTTTGAACATAAAACGTCAAACTGAAAATCAGCTGCCAAGTTTGGTCCATTTTCATTTCAGATATGTCAAGTCATGCAAAAGCTGATGGCTTTGCATGGTTTCTACTCAGTCATTCATTTCAACTTGCTGAAAGGAGTAAGCTTGTGTAGTTGCTCATCTTGGGATTTTCATGACAAATTTCAAACTAGCATGTATTAGTTTAGATGTTTATGATAAAAAGATCTTCCATTCAAAGCACCTTATCCTGGTAGTTTAAGGGCTACTTCTGCTTTTATATTTACAATCCTATAAAGCCCATACAATTCAAAGCAAAAGTTGATCAAATTTCCCCCACCCCTTCTCCACTCTGGAATTGTAATTGGATCTGAATCAGAACAAAACTTGGATTTCTTTTGTTGTGACACTGAACAAATTCCCAGACTGGCGTTGTTGTTGATAGAACAATATTCCTTTCTCTCTGCCAAAATGTGAGATGTAACAGAATGCATTTACCATCTACTCTAGGTAAATCTCCTTGGCTTCTGTCTGTCTCCTGGTTCATGGCATCAAGTTGTGAACAAGGACTACATGAAACAAATGTTGCCTTCTATTCAAAAGCATCTGAAATTGTTACTAGGTTTTGGGATAGCACAAAACTGGTGTCCTCATGACTGGACATATAAAGGAGACTTAGCCCCTTGGTGAGTCTAGCAGGCTAAATTTGTTTGACCTGGAGGTTAAAGTGTAATATAGCAACATATCTGGATCTGAAATCACAATATTCTATACATTTTACCTCTAAAATTAAATTGAGATTGTTAAATCTGGAATCTCCCTTTTTCTCAGTGTAATTCGGTTGCTTAACTGAATCTTACAGTGTCTTGTTCTTTCCTTCTAAATTGAAAAATCTTCAAGGCATGGGAGAAAGAAACAGTTAAGTTGTACATGGCAGGCACTCTAGTCACATGTGTGCACCAAGGAGTGTTTTGTTCATGGAAACTTTTTATCTGTCGATCTATCCGTCTATCTATTTTCATTTATTAAAACCCAACTAATCTAAGGTTTCCAACCAGCAGTGGACAGATGAGGTGTTCTGTTATCTCAGCAGAGGACAGTTTCTTTGTGTGAAACCAAAATGTTGGGGTCTCGGATTGTTTTTCATTTATGTTTGTGAAACGGTGATCTGTTGGTGTGCTGTGTGTCTGTAGTGCAGTCATCTGAAGGGGTTTGTCTGTGTGTGAACATAGAAAATTACTGAAAAATTGAATTGTTGATTAGAATTAATTTTTAGCCCAGTTTCCCCCCCCCAAAAAAAAAAAAAGAGGCTTTATACAGCCCTCCTCCAGCTGTTTGCTTTAAAAATGTTGTCAGACGCAATGGTGATAGTCAGACATAGTAGTCATGTAAGATTCTTGAAAATAGAGGGCTAGAGAGACACCACCACTACCACAAAATGAAGGAGCAGGGGGAACAAGAATGGACACATACTCCTTAGCCCCTAAAGAAGCCAAGGAGAGGGAGATGACAGGAGAAAGGGCGATAGCTTGAAAAGAAGCTGGGATTCATCACTGCACTGTTTACAGAACAGTTCCTATACTTCAATGCCAGGAAGCAAGCTAGGATTTTTTTTGTGAGGAGTGTATTTGGATTTGCTCCAGAAACAAGTGGATCAGTCTATTTATCTGTGTAAATATTTGGGCTTTGAAATACTATAGTCCCCAGTAATGAGATTATTTATCATAATAGGGCAGCCTTTTACTAATATTTTTTGCATACTATGAAATAAGCTAGCTCTTTTGCTTTAGCAGTTCCTACTTCTAATTTAACGCATGAGGCAAAAGTAACTAGTAGCAGTAGTCTGTCAAGGTTACTACAGTGCTTTTGATGTAAGGGGGGGCAGTACAACGTGATGCTGGCTGCTTTTCTCATTGGAAACCAGTGACACTCTTTGTGGAGAAATACATTAAAGTAGTCTGTTTGGAACTACTTGAAATATGGTGTACTGAGGGGGGGTAAGAGGCATTGTACTATCATTTATGGAAAAAGCCTCACAGTACTTAACATCAAATGACTGATGTATCAGTAGAATTATTTTAACAATCCTATAAATGTTAATAGAAAGTGTAGGTTGCCGAAGTAAGAATTCATCAGAAAAAAATTCATAGCACAATACCTCACAAGGTTTTTAGAATGTGTGTTATGGAATTAATAATAGAGCATCACTGTTTGCTTGGAACATCCTGTCTTACTAGCTGATAGTGGCTTTGCTGACATAATTCACTTCCCTGGATAAAAGTGGATATTTAGACTGTCTAGTAAGAGAGGCTTTGGAGTGTGCAATGAGGAGTCCTCAGGCAAGAATCTTTGGCCTACACAAATCTGGGAAGTTTGCTCTCCTTGAAGTAACGCATGGTAATAATTGCCACAAAATTCTGTTGGATAGGACTGTATTTATACACTGTCAAATGATTTAAATAGTTTGATGTCTCATTTGCATGCTGAGTAGTCAAATGGGTCAATATACAAAATCTTGACATTTTCTAAAACTTGCAGGATGTGTAAATAGCAAAGCAAGATTTCTGCATGGTGACACTGTAGATCTACTGGTATTTCTGTATATAGCCAACCTCTGGCTATACACTTGTGGCCCACAGCCTGGAATGAAAACTGACCTGTTCTGTCCTGCCTCCTTACACTTCGTCTCTGAATTACAAATGAGACAATGCATATAGGAGAGAAGAGGACTTATGTGAGCATGTATAACAAATGTTTTACACTAACCAGATTATACATATCTTTTTGTCAGACAGTCTGTTCTGTTTACAGTAAAGGGAACACACTCAAATAATGTCACATGGTATCTTTCTCCTTTTTGAGGACAGTTTTTGAACAGGATTCAGATTATACAACGTATAAGGAGCATGTTGTAATTACAGCTATATTTTTTGTCTGTGTGTATATATAGCATTTATCTGAATAATACATGTAACTGTAAATACATAGAGTATGGCAGTTTTTTCATGGAAAATGCTACTAAGAGGATTAGATTTTGATCTCATAATACCATGAGCAACCTCTCATTGACTCATAGTGGAGGTTTGTTTAGTTCTGCTGGACACCAAACAGATTAGCAGCTCAGGTTTTTGCTCCTGACGTTCCTTTGGGACTGAAAATTACTACAAAGTTCACTTTTTTTATTTATTTAATTTTCTTTTTTTTTTTTTTTTTAAACTCATTGAAATCTGTCTCCCCAAATGATATCATGTAACTTATTCTGAAAAGTGTTTCTCACTTTCAAGATTTGCACTCCTCTTAAAGTGATTTTCAGGGCACGATTGAACAATTTCTGACCTTGTTCCTTTCCTTTTGTTCTTGTGATTGAGATATTTTTCTAGATCATCTCCTGTACTCACAGGTATAGGCTTTCTTGTCTTTAAGAGGTTATTCCTGCTGCTGAAAAGTGCTGCTAATGAAATAATCTTTTTTTCCTAGTTTCAGATGTATCTTCTGTTCTACTGCTGAAGCCCATCCTGTAGACTAAGCCACTTCCCTCTCCTTGTTTAAATACAATTCTTGCCACCAACTAAATGAGATAAGCTCAGTGGAGCACATCATGCTACAAATGTCCTCTTCTTGAAATTCCTGTGATGCACCTTTTGCCTTCATTTCTACTCTGTCTTTCATTTGTTCTCCTTTCTGGTGTTGTAGCAAAGGCTGTGGACTCACTTTGGCCAGGGAATGTCTGACAGTCATTGAGGACAGATCCACGTCCATATTTAAGTCCTAAGTACTGAGAGATATTCTTACTGTTGCACAGGCATTTTTCTAATCTACATTGTGCACTATCTACTAATGACACACAGATGTTTTCACCCTATAAAAAATGTAAAATCACCTTTTTGGAGTTTTTCAAATATCTGTGATGTTTTACAAAGTCCTCCAGCTTCCACTTTCATAGTCAGTGATCCCATGGTAATGAATCTGCTTGCACCCAGTGCTCCCTCTTAGCTGCTAATACATTTACTAGCATAATGTTAAAAACTATATTAGAGTTATAGATTCTGTATGATAATCAGAACTGTTTGCTCTGTTAAATCCTAAAACTACAAACCAGAATTCCAGGCATTTCTTTTGATCCAAGTCATTGATTTCTGTGTTCTCCACTGAAGGGCTCCATTTCATGATGACAAATTGCTCTTACTTGCGGAGAATACCCACGTTATCAATCTTTCCCAGTATTGCTGCATGTGTGTTGTATTTCATGACAGTCTCTACCTCCACCCACTTCATCCACTAGCTATTTATTGTTGTAAGAAACTTGAAGATGAGAAAGCCTTCAAAAAGGGTAAGAAGGAGGACCTGGGTAACGATAGGCCAGTCAGCCTCACCTCCATCCCATGAAAGCTGATGGAACAACTTATCCTCAGTGCTGTCTCTAAGCATATTAAGGATAAGAGGGTCATTAGGAGCAGTCAACATGGTTTTTACCAAGGGGAAGTCATGTTTGACCAACCTGATAGCCTTTTAGGAGGACATAACCAGCCGGATAGATGATGGTAGAGCAGTGGATGTGGTTTATCTTAATTTCAGTAAAGCATTTGACACTGTCCCCCACAGCATCCTCGCAGCTAAAGTGAGGAAGTGTGGTCTGGATGATCGGATAGTGAGGTGGATTGTGAACTGGTTGAAGGATAGAAGTCAGAGAGTTCTGGTCAATGGGACAGAGTCTAGTTGGAGGCCTGTATCTATTGGAGTCCCTCAAGGGTTGGTACTGGGACCAGTACTAGTCAAGATAGTCATCAATGACCTGGATGAGGGAACAGAGTGTACCGTCAGCAAGTTTGCTGATGACACAAAACTGGGAGGAGTGGCTGACACACCAGAAGGTTGTGCTGCCATTCAGCAAGACCTGGACAGGCAGGAGAGCTGGGTGGGGAGAAATGTAATGAAATATAACAAGGGCAAGTATGGAATCTTGTATCTGGGAAAGAACAAGCCCATATACTAGTATAGGTTGGGGATTGACCTGTTGGAAGACAGTGTAGGGGAAAGGGACCTGGGGGTCCTGGTGGACAGCAGGATGACCATGAGCCAGCAATGCACCTTTGTGGTCAAGAAGGCCAATGGCATCCTGGGGTGTATTAGAAGCTGTGTGGTTCGTAGGTCAAGAGAGGTTCTCCTCCCCCTCTACTCTGCACTGTTGAGACCACATCTGGAATATTGTATCCATTTCTGGGCCCCTCAGTTCAAGAAGGACAGGGAACTGCTTGAAAGAGTCCAGCGCGGGGCCACAAAGATGATGGAGTGGAACTTGTCCTTTATGAGGAAAAGCTGAGGGAGCTCTTAGCTTAGAGGAGATTGTGGGGTGACCTCACTAATGTTTATAAGTATGTAAAGGTTGAGTGTGAGGAGGATGGAGCCAGGCTCTTCTCAATGACATCCAATGACAGGACAAAGGGCAGCAGGTGCAAGCTGGAATATAGGAGGTTCCATATAAACATAAGGAGAAACTTTTTCATGGTGAGGGTGACAGAGCCCTGGAAGAGGCTGCCCAGGGAGTTTGTGAAGTCTCTTTTTCTGGAGGCATTTGAAACCCACCTGGACATGTTCCTGTGTGACCTAATCTAGGTGATCCTGCGATGTCAGGGATTTGGACTAGATGGTCTTTCATGGCCCCTTCCAACCCCTAACATTCTGTGATTCTGTGAAATGCTCTGTTTATTTGCTGTGCAAGTGCCTCTTGGACCAGACAGACACTCCCTGTGGCATGGACACTGAATTTCTGTTCTTTACTGTCCCTCCATGGTGGGCCTGTGCATTCTCATCTGTCCTAATTTCAGTTGTGCTGCAGCTAGCTTCTTGAGAAACAGCTTTATTGCTTCTCCTACATTAAAGACACTTTATCTCCAGACCAACCAACGCTGAGCTCCCCAGGAGTCTTTAAGTACACTTTTCATACAGCTTTCATCATCCATGCATTCTGGATTTACATTGAGGGCCTCGTGGTAGTTTGAACAAAGAGGCACAGATATTTTAAGGTGTCTAAACCCAAATGGTTTTATTATACTTATGGGGGGAGGGGGGAAATGTCAAAAAAAAAAAAAAGCATGTTTCCTTACCTTTATTTCTTCTCCTGCTTAGGTATTCTTTGGCCTTGATCAGACTGCTCTAAGAGGTTTTATGGATTTATATTGATTTGTGTTTCTGATTAATCTTAGGAAAAAGTTTTCTAGCCTACACAATCCTATACGATTTCTCATCCCAATTATCCTTCTGAAAGGATTTGTGCTTTAACCACATTGTTCCTCTTCCTGACTAGTCACATTCAACAATATCCCTCTCTGGAGGGGTGTGTAAACAGGAAAACAACTAAATATAGATACAGACAGGAGGAATAGAATGCAACAGTGTGCATAAAGAGAAGGAGTCCTTGGACAGATGATGGAAGGCTTAGAGGAAATCTGGAGGGAGAGGATGCAGCTTGAGAATGAACAACAGAGATGGGAAATAAAAAAAAATTAGAAATTTACCCACAGTGTGACTGGTCTAAGGGAGACAGGAGGCGAACAGAACAACCCTCTGTTCCCTGGAGCAGCCTGTAATAAACTGAATTAGCATGACCAGAGAACAGGGTCCAAAACAGACTCCAATCCTTGTTTACTTGATAAGTATCTGCCACCTTAATCATAAGCTGGTCAGTAGAACAATCCTGGGTACTGCAGCTACCTCCTCCTGGGCATTCTGCTTTGGCAAAGCAAATACCCTCTTTCTATTAAACAGAACATAAACATTTTTTAATGGCACAGCAAACTACAAGAAATTTAGTGAGATGCTATTTCAGACATCTTCCTGCCTTGGTCTCTGACTGTTTTCAGTTTCATTCTCTATTAACACAAGTTGCTGACACAGAGTAGTCTAACAGACTCCAGTCAGCAGAATGATTTAGGGCCTTTTTCTCCTGTCTGCATCCCTTATCCAGCTCTTACCCTTCCTGCACAAGCCAGGTAGGACATGACCATGGCACATTGCTGTGTGCTTACGTGCATGTATCAGGACCTGGCTGTATTCCAAATTACAACTCGCTTCAACTCTCAGCTGGCGTTCATTGCTACAAGTGCCTTGGTAAATTGGAAAGATGAAGTTTCCTGCAGTGGATTACCTGCCCTGCAGCAGTAGCAGCAGGAGAGAATGGGTGGCCGTGCTCTTTCAAGACAAATGATTGCTTGGTGTGAGAGCTCAAATTGTGGATGGAGAGGGTCTGGCACTAATGCGCCAGGCTGTGAGCTAGGGCAGTGATGGGCAGAGGTGCACTATCTGTTCTGCTGCCTCAAACATAGGGGCAGTAATCTCCAAGGGAGATGGAGCAAATGGTGGGAAGCAAAATCATCTTTGATTGCCATTGCTAAATCTGCCAAACTTTAATGGTTGTTCATGGATGCACTCCCAGGGATCTATGTAAATTAGGGCTGGATTCACAACCTTCTGCTTCTTCTTTCTGTGCTCAGGTGATTTCTCTACAAATGCAGTGTCTGTCTTTCTTTTCCTGAGCATCCTTCCAACAGATCTGCACAGACTAAATTTTTAGTTGCTCATGACCTCTTTTTGGAATTGTGGTTATTACATGGGGCTTTTTATATTGTTAAGCAATTTTACACTGTTTTGCTTTCTCTTCTGTGTTTAAGCCTGCAACTATTCATATTTCTTCTTTAGAAACACATTTGGAAAAAATATATAGTGGCAGAAATTAGCTCTTGCATCCCATTTAATGTTTAGAAGCATTTTTCATCCTACCTTTTATTTTTGATATATTTTCATTTGAGGGAAATTTTTCTCATTTGTGCAAGCACAAGGAAAAATAAGATCATTATGGAAAAGCCTTAAGAGGCATAGTTTTCTGGAAGCAGCACAGGTAATAGCATTTTATAATGTTCTAAAATGAGGAATAGTTCAGTTATTACTTTGGGGTTTTTGTTTTTTAAAATAATCTCACCGAGTTGTTTAGAAGAAAATTATTTTACAATTTATCTTTTACAAACCAAACATATCTGTATGAGTATTGTTGGATTTAAAGCACCAGAGACCTAAGTCTGATATTCATCTGCTTGTGGAAATGCATGTCATCTTTGATGAGGCTATATCTTATATGCACAAGTCTTTGCAGGACTGAAGCAAGGGGTTTTGTACTTTATAACTGTTTCACCCAAGTATCTCAACCTTCTTTTTTTTTCTTTTTTTTTTTCTTTTTT